>JAANYP010006158.1:0-21722 GCA_020465985.1 Centrapalus pauciflorus
TTATGTGTGAAAGCCTAAATACTTATAGTCTGTAACGACGGTGCTAATTTTCGTCACTTTGAACCTATGTATCTAAGACTTAACTCCTTTTCTGATATTCTCTTTTTTTGTATTTTTGTAATTTTCTCTCTTTTTTCTTTTATTTTTTCATAAGAAAAGCAGTAAAATAAGCTAACATACTAACTTACTAAAGATAGAAACTTACTAAAAATAGAAACTTTCCTAAATTAGCAGATTACTGAGAAGAAAGAAATACTACGACTCTAAAAGAAAATAAACTTACTACTACTAAGGTCAAATTACTCTGGGTTGCGCATTCCATTCAGTTGAAGTAAATACTCAAACCGTGACTTATCAAACGCTTTGGTAAATAAATCTGCATTATTATCTTCTGTTGCCACCTTTACCAGTTTGATTAAGTTCTTTTCAGCACAATCACGAATAAAATGATGTCTTATATCTATGTGCTTTGTTTTACTGTGTTTAACTGGATTATTAGTTATACGCAATTGTAGATGTTGATTGTCTATACTAATAAGGAGTTTGAGTTAAGCCAAACCGAATCTCCGCAATTGTTGTTGGATCCACAGAACCTGTGAGCAGCAACTACAGCAGCATACATACTCGGCTCTGCACGTTGAACATGGCTAGCCGACTGTTTGTTTCTGCCATTGCGAGGATATCCAATCTCATTCTAGGAACTGACACCTCCAGTTTGTGATTTGCGCGTCAAGCTGCATCCTCCGTAGTCATAATCCGTGAATGCTTCCAACTCTAGATCTCCCTCCGCGTGATACCAAAGTCCCAGCTTCGGTTTCGACTTGAGGTATCGTAGAATCCGCTTCACAGCTTTCATATGCATCTCCTTCGGATTCGCTTGAAACCTAGCACAAATACACACAGCAAACATTATGTCAGGTCTTGAAGCAGTTAAATACATAAGTGACCCAATCATGGCCCGATATAAAGTCGGATCCACATCGGTATCACTTTCAGTACCCGGCCCGAGATTGTGATTCACTTGAATAGGCGTGCTGAAGTGGGCAGTCAACTTAGTTCCCTCCATTCCAAACCGTTCTAATATGTCATAGACATACTTAGTTTGATGGATAAACATCCCTTCCTTCTTTTGGTCAACTTGTAACCCTAAAAAGAAATTCAACTCCCCCATAGCACTCATCTCGAACTTAGACTTCATCACCTTTTCGAAATCTTTGCACATCTGTTCGTCTGATGATCCAAAAATGATATCATCGACGTACACTTGTACCAAGATAAAGTGTTCACCCTTCCTCTTCACAAATAGAGTACTATCTATCCTACCCCTTTCAAAACGTTTTCTAAAAGATGGTTGGATAGAGTCTCATACCACGCCCTAGGTGCCTGATGTAATCCATAAAGAGCCTTATCTAAGCGATATACTCTATCAGGATATTTTGGATCTGTAAATCCGGGCGGTTGTTCTACATACACCAACTCCTTCAGTTTCCCATACAGGAAAGCACTCTTAACGTCCAGTTGATATACCTTAAAGCCTTTGAAGGAGGCAAACGCTAGAAACAACCTAATGGCTTCCAGCCTTGCTACTGGTGCAAAAACTTCGTTGTAATCGATTCCCTCCTCTTGGTTGAAACCCTTTACAACTAATCTCGCCTTGTTGCGCGTGACTATACCCCGATCGTCTCTTTTGCACTTAAAAACCCACTTTGTTCCTATTGCAATCTCCCCTCGAGGTAACGGAACTAACTCCCACACTTCTAGTTTCCTAAATTGTGAAAGTTCTTCCTGCATCGCTTCAACCCAGGAGTTATCCTTAAGTGCCATTTGCACATTTTTGGGCTCTACTTGCGATATGAAACACGAATATAGACATGTGTGATATGCCTCGGAGTCGTTTATCATCGACAACAACACAGTGTTGTTATTTACACTACTCCGAGTCCTCACACCCTCGTTAGGATTTCCTATGATGCTATCTATTGGATGGTTCTTGTTAATCCTAGAGGTCTCTATTTCATCAACCCTTAGATTATCTCCTAAGTTGGATCCTATTTCACCTAAAGGGGGAACAGGCTCAGCTTCTACATTTTCCTCCTCACGGACGTTTTCCTCAGAGTTAGAACTTGAAGCTTGAGTCTGATTCTCAGTGTTAGGTGCCTCTTGATCAGCAACTTCTGGAGATCCATCTACAGTCGCAGTAGGCTCGGACGTAGATTCGAACGTGGTCCTTGGAAAGATTTGGCCATCGTCGTTCAGATGCAACGTCGCCAAGTCCTTCTCGATTGTACCTGCATTATCATCCAGAGGAATGTTAAATGACTCAAATAACTTATCATAGTCAAATATCCATTCCGGACCAGTTTGGGGTTCATGTGTATAACTTGTGACTTCAATATTATACACAATCTCCACAGTACCAGTTGTTTTGTTAAACACCCGTTTGTTTGGTGAGTTTGGCACATAACCTAGGAAGTATCCTTCGTCAGCCTTTTCACCAAACTTCGGTTGATGTTTTGTTCTTAAAAGTGTGCATGGTACTCCAAACGGTTCGAATCCAGTTAAGTTAGGTGGCCGTTTATTCAAAATTTCATAGCATGTTTTGTTCAATGATTTGACTGTAAGGACTCGGTTTAAAATGTGGCACGCGGTATTCACTGCCTCCCCCCAAAACATGGTAGGAAGCTTTGAATCCGAAAGCATAGTCCTTGCAGCCTCAATCAAAGTTCTATTTTTACGTTCGGCCACCCCATTCTGTTGAGGTTCATATGGTGCACTGAATTGATGCACTATGCCCTTTGATAGGCAATATACACCAATTACAGTGTTTTTGAATTCAGTTCCATTATCACTACGAATATATTTAACCCTAGTTCCGTATGAGTTCTCCACTTGGTCCAAGAACCCGATGAGCCTTGCAGCCGTCTCGTCCTTCGTACCTAAAAAGAAAACCCAAGAAAAATGTGAGTAATCGTCGGTGATAACTAAGCAGTACCAACTACCTCCAATACTCCTTTTGTTGATTGGGCCGAAAAGGTCCATGTGCAACAGATCGAATGTAGAGGCTATGGAATTCTGCTTTTTGGACTTGTGTGTCTTCTTGTGTTGTTTGCCCTTCATGCAACACTTATCCTCGAACTGAAAACTTTTCATGGGCACACCCTGCACCAGTCCATGCTTCGTAATGTAATTCATCTTCCGCAGGTGCAGGTGAGCCATGCGTCTGTGCCACAGTACGGATTCCGTCTCCGAAGCTTTGGATAGTAGACAAATTGGCCCCATCGAAGTATCTGGCTTGTTCATATCCAGCATGTACAAGTCATTCTTCCTTGGCGCCCGCATCAACACCCATTCTTCAGGAATTTTGAATCCAGGCTTTAGCACTAACGCCTCAGTGTCAGTAAATAACACCGAGTTCTTCTTATCACAGATTTGGGAGACGCTAATGAGATTATGAACCAGTTTATCAACGTGATAAACTTGATCCAAAGTAATCGTCCCATTAGTGACTTCTCCAGTTCCAGTGATATTTCCACCCTTGTTACCCGCGAATGATACAAATCCCCTATTACCCCCCTTGAAGTCTGTTAGAAGACTTCTTTCCCCCGTCATGTGCCTGGAGCAACCACTGTCGACGAACCACTTGTTGTTTGGACCGGTAGTTATCTCCTGCACATGAAAGAAAATAGGTTAGTTATCACGGGGAACCCAAGCCATGACTGACTTGGTAATACCATTCTCGTCCACAAACGTGAACTCTTTCAAGTACCCATCTCGCCGTTCAGGTGACTTGGGCCTTTGAACTGAATTCTGTTGTGGTGCCGAGTGATTTAAGTTCACTCTTTGCCTTGGTGTTGGCATTTGTTGTGGAGCTCTAGAATAATTCCTATTATATGCCATTTCTGACTGTGATCCCTGAGCTCTTACCGGTGCATACTGTCTAACTGGAGTATGAGACCTAACTGGAGTGTGTGACCTGCTAGGTGTGGTGCTCCTATAGACTTGTTGTGGTGCTGACCTAGATTGATTATTGACACGATTCGGTGAATTTGTCCTAATCACTTCCTTTGGTCCAAGCTTAACCGGTGTGTTTTTCACAACTTGTTTGGGTGCGGCCTGCACAGGTTTCTCGGTAGGTTGAGAACTACTGCTGCTTGCTACACTGGGTGAGGGCTTAACAGGTGTTGGATTCACTGTCTTAGGAGTAACTTCTGCTTTCCTAAGAGGACAGTGAGAAGCAACATGCCCTTTCGCGTGACATCTAAAGCAAGACATCTTATCCATGGACTTTTTGGTTGTTCCCTTAGATCTAGGTGTCTCACTAGTGTCTATTTCCTTTGGTACATCTATAGTGTCTGTCTCTTCGACCTGGTCAGCCCATGAAATTTTCTGTTTTCCTGCAGGTGTTTCACTGGAGGAAGACACAAATTTCACTTTCTTGACCTTGACGGTTGAGTCAGACACCTTAGGTGTATTTTCAACTGTAGGCTCAGGTGTCGGTTCAGGTAGGTCCTCTAAGTCTACTGACTTGTCAGTTTTCTCCTGAGGCTGAGGCACATAGTTCGCATTGAATGGTGGAGGAATTTCGTGAAAACCTAGACCTACGGGCTTCTTAGACTGTCGTTGGGCATCTAAGACTTTCCCTAGATTTAAGCTTGAATTCCTAAACTTCTCCAACTTGCTGTTTGCCTCTGCTACCTTAACCTTGGTCTCAGCTAGCTCTATATCCTTGTCCTTAAGACTTTTTGTTAAGGCCTCTACGTGCTCATACATAAGTTCTATCCTAACACACTGCTCACTGAGTTTGTCTTTTAGAACTACTACGTCCTGAGCATCAGCCTTAAGCTTTTCTTTTAAATCTTGCTTTATATCATTTAGGCTAGCGTTTTCTATTTTTAAGTTATCATTTTGAGCAGATATGGTTTTATGTGATTCTAAGACTAGATTTAACCTATCATTAGAAGTAGCACACAAAGCACATAATTCATGAAAATAGAGAATAAGAAAGACTAACCTTAGAGTTATCAGATTCCACGTTGGCCATCTGAGCAGCAAACTCCAGCACGGTCTGATCATTCGCCTTCTCTACCCACATCGGACTGCTGTCCCGTGTGGTCTGCTCGTCTTCGTCACAACCATTCTCAGTAACTTCAGCCATGAAAGCTCTAGCATTGGACTCAGGATGTGAACTCCAGTCATAGGTACCATCTAGCTGTCTGTCAGAGGTGACATTGGATAGTAGACCCGCTAGATTGGCTTGACCAGATGAGGAACTCGGAAGGTATCTTTGTTGGGACTGATTTTGGTACTGTCCTTGATGCTGACTCTGTCCTTGGTATGTCTCTACCTTCGGTCTTTGACACTCCCTGGCGAAGTGTCCCAATCCCTGACAGTTGTAGCATTTCACCTTAGACTTATCAAATCCTATCCCTTTGTTGTTCATTTGCAGATTCCTCCCAGTTCGCTTGATGAATCTTTTTACCCTCTGGGTCACCATGGCCAGTTGCCACTTAAGATCCATTTCCTCTAAGTCATCAGGGTCGACCTGATCGTAATCTTCATCCCATAGAGCTGGGTCATTGATTTTCCCTTGAACACAATTTCCATAAGCTGCCACAAAGGAAGCAAGCAGATTCAAATGTTCTTCTGCGGACTTTGCGCTCATCGGCATCTTCGAATAGCTCTGACTTGTTGGTGCCTGATGGACTTGAGGTTGCGGTTCTTCCGATCTTCCTAACCCTAAGAACGCGCGATTCAGTGAGTCTTCGGACTCTGGTGGCGAGGACGTTTCTCCGGTGAAAAACGCTGTAGCACTTTTCGGTTCAGCTGACACTGATGATTTAGATGTCTTTCCAAAATACATTGCCGGATTCTGGACTTGCTCGTAATCAGTCTCAGCCTTAATCATCTCGAAGTGATATGCCCTCAACGTTCCCACAATGTCATCAAGTGATTGAGCATAATATTTGTCCTCATTCAGCTTAATCATTGCCACGTACATAGCCCATTTGGCTGGTAGGGCATCAAGAAGCTTGTTGTTCTTGTCAGTGTCCGAATACTCAATTCCATGACTTTCAAGTTCCGTTATCAGATGATAGAACCTTGTGATAATATCATCCAACTGTTCATCCTTAATTGCCTTGAAAATCGCAAACTGTTGGGTCAACAGCTCTGTACGCTTTCTACGCACCCGAGGATTACCTTCACACCTTTTCTGGAGAGACTCCCAAAGTTCCTTCGACGTCCTTTGAGTCCGAAATGTGTGTAAAATATCTTGAGGTAAAGCCATACGGATTATGGAGAAAGCTTTGTTTTCAGCTTCAAATAGTTTCTTGTCATCCTCTTTCATCATCTGATATGACAAGACCTTTTGACGGCCTTCAACTTCAGATACTGGCGGAATGTACCCTTCATCTATGCACACCCACATGCGCATATCATTGAATCGTACAAAATCTGTAAATCTGTCCTTCCACCAGTAATAGTCCTCAACTTTCATCAGCTTAGGCGGTGCATTTGCCTTCCCAACTTCGTGATCCATCTCAAGGAATTTCTGAAGATTTGACATCTTTTCTGAAACAAATTGAATTTGAACTTAATTAATTTAATTCGAAACTGATTTAGACTAACTTATTCGAATCTAGATAGATTCGAAACTAATTAATATTAAATCTTTTGAGATTAAATTCGATTAAGTCTTAAAAGTCAATTAGATTCGAAATAATGTCAGATTCGAACAACTCCTTAGAATCGATGGTCCTTAGAATCGAAGGCTCAGCAGATTCGAATGTCAGCAGAATCGAAGCACAGAATCGAAACAGTACCAGACTCGAAATAAACTCGAAACACTATAGACTCGAGATCCAATTCGAATGAAGTAACAGATTCGAAACAAAGTAGACTCGAAACTCTCTGAAATTGACTCGAAAGGAGCGTATTTAGGTTAGACTCGAGACTAAAGTGAAACCCTAATTACCCCTATAGATTCGAGCGCCGCAAACTCGAAAAACGGCTAACACGTTGATTTTTTGACGTTTTACAGATTAAATCACTATTTTTCAAACGAAAAATAATGATTTCGACCAAAAACGTGAAAAACGACAAAGTGTTTCCCGAATATGAATTTGCTAAGCTCAAAAACACGTTTTTGAGAGCAAAACCGTCCAACTAGCGTCAAGAAACCTAGAATGTATCTGATGAACACGAAGAACACCAAGAACACTCCGTAGGCTCTGATACCACTTGTAAGGTCTACGACTGCAAGATCTATCTAGACGCGGATCCGTGAACGAGTGCGGAATCCTCGTTGACGGTTAGACGGACAACTCTCAACCAACGGAACACGGAGACTATTAGACGCTGAACGAACGACACACGAACGATCCTACGAACTAATTCTCTCCGAAACGGCACTCACCTAGCTGATAAACTCGAGATCGCCTCTTGCTTAATTCCTCACGAATTCTGCAAAAAGTCCTCTAATTATTCGAGTCTATCCCTAATTATAGACCCTGATTCGAGTCTGTTGTGGGCCAAGCTCGAATCTGGCCCAAGGCCCATTCGAGTCTGTCCATATTGACAGTCTCGAATCTAGCCCATTCGAATCTAAGGTCTCATTCGAATCTATCTCAGATTCGAATGTATTCCCTTAAGTAATTCGAATCTACCCAAAAACACTTAAACTCTTAAGTGATGAAACTTATGTTTTACTTATGCTTGAGTTAATCTTTGACCTTTATGTTTGAACTTCTTGTAATATGTTACATCAAGTTCAAACACACAATCAATAACAGACAAACACATATAAACATATATATCAAAACACTTGTTAATACTCAGAATATTACTTAAGCCATAATGCAGATCGATTAGACTGCTATCGTCACACAGGGTGTACCAACATCGAAATCTTTGCACATCTGCTCGTCTGATGACCCGAAAATGATATCATCCACATACACTTGTACCAAGATAAAATCTTCTCCCTTTCTCTTCGCGAACAATGTACTATCAATTCTCCCTCTTTCAAACCCGTTGTCCAAAAGATGAGTTGATAGCGTCTCATACCATGCCCTTGGTGCCTGATGCAATCTATACAGAGCCTTATCAAGTCGATACACTCTGTCGGGAAACTTCGGATCAGTGAACCCAGGCGGTTGTTCGACGTATACCATTTCATTCACCTTTCCATACAGAAAGGAACTCTTTACATCAAGTTGATAGACTTTAAATCCTTTGAAGGACGCAAAGGCCAGAAACAAACGGATTGCCTCAAGCCTTGCAACTGGTGCAAACACCTCGTTATAATCTATTCCCTCTTCTTGGTTACATCCCTATACTACAAGTCTTGCCTTGTTGCGAGTAACAATACCCTGATCATCTCTCTTGCACTTAAAAAACCCACTTGGTTCCTATTGCAACTTCTCCTCGAGGTAGCGCCACCCCACACTTCAAGCTTTCTGAATTGTGACAGTTCTTCTTGCATTGCTTCAACCCAAGATTTGTCTTTCAGTGCCATTTGCACATTCTTCGACTCTACTTGTGAGATGAAACAATAATATAAACATGTGAGAAACGCCTCGGAGTCGTTAATCGTCAACAACAACACAGTGTTGTTATTCAAACTACTCCTAGTTCTCACACCGGTATTTATATTTCTTATGATGCTCTCAATTGGATGATCATTGGTCGTAGATGAATCCATAAATGTCACCTTTGAAGAATCTGTAAATCCTTCACTCAAAGCTGGTCCAGAATCATTTTCAGAGGACTTTAGCTTTTTTGATCTTCTGCACCCAAATGTTGAAGAAAAGGACTCTAAAGCTTCCACATCATCCAAATTGGAACCTGCTAACCATAATGGACATGATGATGACTATATTAGTTCACCCTATGTGATTAAGTACACTGATATAGTTGATATACCATGCCTGGAACCAATCAATGTTGATTTCCCTGAATCCCCTGCTGATGTGTTCAATACCAATGTCACTTCCTCAACAAATGAACAATATCAAGATATCAGTCTGTCTGATAATCAAGAGAGCTGTTCTACTAGACCTGTTGAAAATGAAACTGGTGTTCAAGATATAGAGGAATCATCATTGAAACATGATCCTAAGTGGATCATGTGTCACCGAAATGATCAAATAATTGGTGACATCAATAAAGGTGTTCAAACAAGGTGGGACAGTCTTGGATATTTCTATATGTTGCCAAGTTTTGTGTCCCTAATGGAGCCAAAGAAAATTGATGAAGCCTTAAAAGATGCCAATTGGATCACTGCCATAGAAAAAAACTTAATCAGTTTGAGAGAAACAAAGTATGGAAGTAGGTCCCCATGCCTAAAGGAAAAACAATAATTGGCACAGAATGGGTTTTCAGAAACAAAATGGATGAGCAAGGTCATGTCATTAGAAATAAGGCAAGACTGGTTGCTCAAGGCTATAGACAGGAAGAAGGCATTTACTATGATGAAACATTTGCGCATGTGGCCAGGTTAGAGGCAATTCGTTTGTTTCTAGCCTACGCTGCTCATAAGAGCTAGAAGTAATTCATCTGTTTCTGTCATATGCTGCTCACAAGAGCATGAAGGTATTTCAAATGGATGTAAAGAGTGCATATTTGAATGGTAAGCTGCAAGAAGAGGTATATGTTAAGCATCCTCCAGGTTTTGAAAAATAACATCATCCAGGTTTTGTGTATAAGTTGGACAAAGCTCTCTATGGTCTAAAACAAGCTCCTAGAGCCTGGTATGACACACTTACTGATTTCCTTATGAGCAATTGATATTCCAGAAGAAAAAGTGGATACTATATTGTTCATAAAGAAAGTGAAGTCTGATATTATGCCTGTACAAATTTGTGAGGATGATATTATATTTGGTTCTACTAATGAACAGCTATGCAAGAATTTTTCACTGCTCATGAAATCTAAATATGAAATAAGCACAATGGGTGAACTAACTTTCTTTCTAGGACTACGGGTTAAACAAACCTCAAATGGAGTTTTTATAAATCAAAGAAAGAATACAATAGATCTTTTAAAGAAATTTAAATTTGATCAATGTTCTCCCATCAAAACCCCAATGGCAACTAATATTAAATTGGATGATGATACTTGTGGCAAGCCTGTTTTAGTAACAGCTTACAGAAGTATGATTGGGAGCTTGCTATATCTGACAGCTAGTAGACCAGATATAATGTTTGCTACCTGTTTATGTGCTAGGTTTCAAGTTGATCCAAAGGAATCACATCTAGCTGCTGTAAAAAGAATCTTCAGATATCTAAAGGGTACACCAGGTTTGGGACTTTCGTATTTTAAAGACTACATCCTTGATCTAATTGGCTACACAGATTTTGATTTTGCAGGTTGCAGGCTTGATAGAAAAAGCACAATAGGTGGGTGTCAACTCCTTGGTAGAAAGTTGATTAGTTGGTGCAGCAAGAAGCAGAATTCTGTTTCCACCTCTACTTCTAAAGCTCAGATGTTGTGGTGTGTATGCTCCAAGGGTGGGAGCTACATTATTCAGGAAGGAACTGGCACCAACCTACAGTTTTCTTTTTGCCTCTGTGGTGATGAGTCTAAGCTACAAGGTTAGTTCATTCGATCAGCTTAGAAGAGAAGAAGTGCAAGTGGCTCTACAGTTTATCGATGGGACTACTCTGAATATGGCCAAATAGATTTTTGGCAATCTAAGAGCCATGGTGGAACAAGACAATTGTTCCCCCTATGTAAGGTATCCCAGATTCTAAATTCTTATCTTCAAACATGATTGTGGTGACTCTCTCTACAACACTCAGCCATTTCTGAAGTCAATGGTGTTTCCTGTTAATGGAAACAAAGTATTTCAGGCCTTGGATACCTCTGAAGAACCTCCTTTCACAACACCAATGAGGAGGTTGCTTGGTCGGTGGAAGGACCTTCTAACAGGAGGTGGATCCACCAGCTGCATCCACAGCAAAATCCAAATCACTGACTAAAAGGGCAAAACGTGCCATGAAGTCTGGTGAAGCAGGGCATGTCACCAAGAAGGCTAAAAAAATAAAGTCTGCTCCCTCAGTATCTGTGCCTGAGGAGGAGCAGGCTAATATCCCAGGATCATCTACTAAACCAGAGGACTTTGTGGCTAGTGGCTTTGTGCCATCTGAGACCAGGTAACAGGTTACACCACTTGTTTATAACCCAGTCTCCTCTCCAGTCCAAACACAACAACCTCCCACATCTCCCACCACATACTCCAGGTAAAGGAGAAAATCCTTAGCCAGAAATAATCAACCAGCCTACCTACCCAACACAGCCCCTCTGACCCCTCTCAATAAGAGTCAGTTGCAAAAGAAGCAACCGATGCTGCATCCTCAACTCCTATCTTGGAAAGAGGTGCACCTTCTATGGAGTCTGTGTCACTCCAACCTGAGTCCACCCAGAGTCAGCCTCAGCCCTCTAGTTCCCCCTAACAGGAACCAGTTGTACATATGGAGACCACCACATCAACTATCCCTCCCTCTCAATAGGGTGAGGACATTGAAAGACAGGTGTTCTCTCCACTCCACACGGAGTCCACACTGTCCCCCAATCACATTTCTCCTACACCACCTGAGCCTGCAAAAGGTGCCAAAACAGTTGGTTCAACCCTACCAACTGATCAGCCTTCATCTTCTGCTCATGATGCAACTGATCAATCTCCATCAGCTGCTGAAGGACTAACATCCCAGCTTGATGATCCTCAACGTACAGAACTACCCTCTAGTGAAGGTTTTCCTCAGATGCAAATCTCATCACCAGTTTTCACCACTGATGATGTTGCCATGCACACCACTTATCCCCATGAATAAGTGCCTCAAAACCTAGGCACTACTGAGGGTACCACCCATGTCTTTGACGAAGGAATCACAATCAAGTGGTTCTTCAAAGGCAAACATCTCCAATCACCTCACCCCATGATGTACGATTGGCCACTGCTGAAGGTGTCCTTGACCCCTCTAAATTAGGTCACTTGTACTTTACACATGCTATGGATCTTTTATCCACTGTGCCCCTACCATCACCAAGTGAACCTACTACACCACCATCCTCACCATCATATCCATCCACTCAATCCAAACAATCCACCCATACTCCTCCATCGCCAAAGGACATATCCTTGAAAGAACACCTTAATGTGTTGTCCTCCAAGGTTGATTCTTTGGAACATTCCATGTCTACCCTTCCTTCTAATATTCTAGACTCTGTGTCTGCACAGCTTGCAGGGTTTCTTGATTCATTCAAGTCATCCTTTCCATCTCCCATTCCACAACTTGACAACTCCTCTCAGCTTCTTGCACTCACTGCACAGCTGCAACAACTCTCCTCTTAACTCTCATCTCTCCTTTCAAATCAACAGGACTATGTGTCCAGCTTGGTCAGCTGTTTCCCAACAACTGTCAAGTATAAGTGAAACTTGCTCTGTCTCTCTGCCCTCAACTTTTGCCTCTTTGAATATGTGAAGACCACCCCTCACGGGGCGGTAGACACGAGTCTAGGTCCCACATTATGCAATACGATATCAACCATAACTAAGATAAAGTAATTAAGTGCGCAATTATAAATTACAATACAAGCATATTAGGATAAGTTTAATAGAGATTATAGTTTTAAAATTAAACTTATAAAGGGTACTATCTAATCTAGTTCATGTCATCATATAAACAAATCAATCTACCCATACCACCATTGTTTCATCTGCCAATCAGTACCGAAATGTTTTGTTGGGTAGTGGTCAATGGAAACTTCGATTGGATTCTTGATAGACCTAAGAACTAGGTCCAGCAGGTGACTTTCCTTTATCTTTTCCTGTAAAAATTATAATGTAGCAACCGTAAGCAATGCTTAGTGAGTAAATAGATTTTCAAATTAAACATGCATTGTCAAGCGGATCATCATAAGTCTAGCGTGATATGTCAAGGCTGCCTATACAGCTGTGAAGACCTCCCCTTCCGGGGCAGTCCTCAGAGTCTAGGTCCCACAAATTGCAATACGATATCAACCATACTAAGATAGGGTAATTAAATTGCGGAATAATAAAATTACATGTACATACAAGATTAGGATTAAGTTTACATATTTCAAAATTAAGTTATAAAAGGGTAACATCTAATCTAATCATAATATCATACATTACATCAAATCTACCCAGAACCACCACAATTGTTGTCTTCCAATCAGTACCAGAAAGATTTGTTGAGTAGTGGTCTAGAAAATCTTCAAAACTTGGATCTTGAATGACCTAAGTACTAGGTCCTGCAGGTGATTTTCCTTTGGCTTTTCCTGTAAAATATTAATGCAACATCTGTAAGCAACGCTTAGTGAGTTTATAGATTTTCAATATCAACATGCGTGTCAAGCGGAGTCATTAGTCTTAGCGTGATATGTCTTGGCTGCCGCTACAGCCCTCATGATTGAGATATAGAATCATAGAATCGGATGATGTTCAAGCCACACTCACGCTTAAATCGTGGGGATCAGCCACATACTGGGCTAGCTACCAGTAAGTCAATATGGCGGAACATCGGAGGTCATTACCAAGTTCATAAGAACTGGTGAAATAGCCGGGTCTAGAACAATAGACCATAAGGGCTAGTCAAGCTGAATCAATCTATCAAATGTCTGATCAATGATGTAAGCATATGTCTTAGAAGTCATGATAGCAATGAATCATAAAGCAAAGTCTGAAGCAATATTAAATGCAATATGAAGAAGATAATCAAATAGCTATCATGATCCACTGGGCAACACCCATCCATGGTGTGCACAGGTCTCATTCCAGCTGATAAAGTGAATATCAATAAATCTATCAGCAACAATATATCTCAACCGGATCTATGCATGTTCAATCTGAATATCTATAACTCACAGGTCTGGGTCTTGGTCAAACAGATATATGAATCTGCCACCTGAGTTATCTCAGGATTTTATCTTTGTCAATCTGTTCTGTCAATTCTTTTCAAATCAGCGACCCGCTTTCAATTCTTTAAGTCTTTAAATCTTTGTTCAGAATATACTGAACCTGTTCAAATTCATTCATGATAATATCATGTCAATTTCATCATCTTTATCATCATCATTTTAGTCTTTAAATTCTTTGTGTCAATGTTCAGATATCAACTGAACCTGTCCAAAATTATTATTGTCAAATCATATCAATTTCATGTCTTTCTCTTTATTTTATCTGATTCTGATAACTGATAACTCTGTTAATCATTTGATTCATTTTTCTTTAATTTTGTAAAGATATCAAAATAGGATATCCAATTTCGGATCATCCGGATTCGGACCATCCGGATTCGGACCAATCCGGATCTGGCATCCGAATTCGGACCAATCTGAAATAGCCATTCGAATTCGGACCAATTAATCATCCGGATTCAGATTCATCCGAAATGGGTATCCCAATTCGGACCAAGCACACATCCGGATTCGGTTTATTATCCGAAATTGATACCATCCGAAATGAAATCATCCGAATTGGTACCATCCGAACTCGGGTATCCAAGTTCGGACCATCACTTAACAAACAACAATTTTTTTATTATCCGAAGTATGGGAACCGAAGTGGTGCATCATCCGAATTTGGACATATCCGAATTCGGATCCCTGGACTTATAAATTTTTCCAGAAATGTTCTTGGTGTTCTTCATTTTGTTCATACGGATTTTTGTCAAATTTCACTAAAACTCATTTATATTGACATGCAATGTATTATAATGTTGTAATATCATTGTTTGATTGGTTTTATACTAATTTCCCTATTAATAACATCATTATTTGATCTAGATCATCCAAAATGTACTATTTTTGTCAAGAACATATTTTTACACAAAATTTCCGATTTCATCATTATTTGGATGATTTAAGTAACAAATTTTAAATCTGTTTCATTTATTAGTTTCAATTCATCATAATCTACTAAATTTATACACATGCAACAACAAATTTGGGCTTTAATTCTTGCATTTCCAGTTTTCATGAAACCGAACCAATATACTTAAAAACTTTGAATCTAAACGAAATATTACTTTAATATCTTGTAATTTGATGATGCTTTGATGATGTTGTGACCCTCTCTTGAATTAATTCTTCAATTGATTGCAATTCAATGAATTTCTTGATATTTTGTGAAATATCCGTGAGTTAGAGAGAGATTAGAGAGAGAGAGTTATCAAAATTAATGATCTTAATTGATCATTTATTTGAGTATATATATTGATTTAATCATATTTGTTACTTGACCCACTAAACTTTTGTATTTTTACATATCTTATAATTTTAATCATCTTTTAATAATTCAAAATCATAAATATAATTTAATTAATATTTTCATTACTAAATTATATTACAAAATAATGATGTAATAACATTACATTATTAACTCAGATACTGAAAATAAAAGATAGGTTGTTACAGAATGGGCTCCACCACGCACAAACTTCGTCCCCGAAGTTAGCTACGTTCGAACAGACTGGGATATGTTGCTTTCATAACATCTCTGGATTCCCAAGACTGATGCGAACCTTTGTGGTGTTTCCACTGGACGAGCACCATCTATATCTCTTTATTTCGTAGCTTCTTAGTCTTCGAGTCCAGAATACGCTCCGGCTCTTCAACCACGCGAAGCTTCTCATCTATCTGTATGTTAACGTGTGGTATCTGTAATTCTCTTTCGTCAGCTAAGCTTTTTCTCAAATGACTAACATGGAATACAGGGTGTATTCCAGCTAAGTCCGCTGGTAGATCAAGACGATAAGACTGATTTCCAATCTTTTCAATGATCTTGAACGGTCCGATAAATCTCGGAGCTAGCTTGTTTCTTTTAATGAACCGTACCACATTCTTCATTGGGGATACTTTTAACATCACCCAATCGTTAACTGCAAAACTGATAGATCTATGCCGATTGTCATAATATGACTTCTGCCTGCTTTGAGCTTCAAGAATATTTCTTCGAACAAGTTGAATCTTCTCGTGAGTCAACTGTAGAAGGGCAGGTCCTGCTATTGGCGATTCGCCTGTTTCACACCAACAGGTAGGAGTTCTGCACTTTCTTCCGTATAGAGCTTCAAAAGGAGCCATCTTGATTGTTGAATGATAACTGTTATTGTACGAGAATTCGACCAACGGCAAGTGGTCATCCCAGTTACCACCTAAATCAAGAATACAGGCACGAAGCATATCTTCGAGAGTTAGAATAGTACGCTCACTCTGGCCATCTGCATTTGGATGATAAGCAGTACTCATAGAAATCCGAGTACCCATCCCTTCTTGTAGTGCTTGCCAGAATCTGGATGTGAAACGACTATCACGATCAGATACAATAGACTTTGGCACACCGTGACGAGAAATTATTTCAGTGATGTACAGCTGTGCCAATCTATCGAGTGAATACGTTTCTTTCATCGGAATGAAATGTGCTGATTTCGTTAAACGATCCACGACTACCCAAATAGAGTCGTGTTGTCTTTTGGTTTTCGGCAGCTTTGTGATGAAATCCATTGTTATATGCTCCCACTTCCATTCAGGGACTGGTAGTGGTTGCATATCCCCGAAGGGTTTCTGGTGTTCTGCCTTAACCATCTGACATACTTTGCAGCTTTCAACACATTTTCCGATGTCTTTCTTCATTCCTGGCCACCAGTAATCAGCTTTCAGATCAAAATACATCTTTGAGCTGCCAGGATGAATAGATAACTTGGACTGATGAGCTTCGGATAGAAGAGTGCTGCGGATTGAACCATACTTAGGAATCCAGATTCGGTTTCCTTTGAAACAGTGAAGTCCCAAATGATTCAAAGTTAGAAATTGTAATTGCCCTTTAAGATTTTCAGAATCAATATTCTCTTCTTTCAGCGCTTCAGTTTGAGCAACTCTAATATCTTCAATAAGATCAGAAGAGAATATAACTGGAGTTAGGGCATAACAGCACTTTTCTGGATATACTTTTCTACTCAACGCATCCGCGACAACATTTGCTTTGCCGGGATGATATAAGATCTCGCAATCATAATTCTTGATAAGCTCCAAGGATCGACGCTGTTTCATGTTCAGATCTTTTTGAGTGAAAAGGTATTTGAGACTCTTATGATCGGTGTAGAGCTGACACCGAGTCCCATATAGATAGTGACGCCAGATCTTCAGTGCAAAGGTAACAGCAGCCAACTCAAGATCATGAGTTGGTGCACTTTTCTCATAGTCTTTTAATTGCCTTGAAGCGTAGGCAATTAATTTTCCCCTTTGCATAAGAACACATCCTAAGCCAGTACCAGATGCATCGCTGTAAACAACGAAATCGTCATTGCCTTCTGGCAAGGCTAGGATTGGCGCTTGAATAAGTTTCTGTTTCAGAATGTCAAATGCCTCTTGCTGTTTATCGGTCCAAACGAAAGGAGTATTCTTTCGTGTTAGCATCGTAAGCGGCACAGCAATCTTTGAGAAGTCCTTTATGAATCGCCGATAATAACCGGCCAATCCAAGGAAACTTCGGATCTCAGAGGCATTACGAGGCGTTTGCCATTTCTGAACGGCCTCGACTTTCGAAGGATCAACGGAAATCCCTTCGCCAGAAACAACATGGCCAAGGAACTGGATCTATAAAAATCAAAGTAGGAATTCAAGTTCTGATGTAAATCAAAGAATACTTAGGAAATAGCTCAAGACATATATAATAGAAATTATACCTGTCTGAGCCAAAATTCGCACTTAGAGAATTTTGCGTAGAGTCTTTTTTTTCTTAATAACTCTAGCAATTGCCGCAGATGGATAGAATGATCAGCCTCCGTTTTGGAGTAAATCAGAATATCGTCTATGAACACGATAACTGATTTATCCAACATTGGTCTGCACACACGATTCATGAGATCCATGAATGCCGCTGGTGCATTTGTTAAGCCGAACGGCATTACGAGAAATTCGTAATGACCGTATCTTGTACGGAAGGCTGTCTTCGGAATATTCTCATTTCTTACTTTCAGTTGATGATACCCAGAACGGAGATCTATTTTTGAGAAATAACTAGCTCCTTGCAGTTGATCAAACAGATCATCTATCCTGGGCAGAGGATATTTATTCTTTATGGTAACCTTGTTCAACTCGCGGTAGTCGATGCACATACGGAAGGTTCCGTCTTTCTTTTTGACAAATAAGACTGGTGCACCCCACGGAGAAGAACTCGGTCGGATAAACCCCTTCTCTAACAGCTCTTGCAGTTGCTTAGACATTTCTTGCATTTCCGCAGGTGCAAGTCTGTAAGGAGCTTTTGCGATAGGAGCCGCACCAGGAACCAAGTCAATACTAAACTCGACTTGACGTTCCGGTGGCACTCCGGAAATGTCATCAGGAAATACGTCTGGGAACTCACAGACGATAGGAATATCGGACAAAGATTTCTTTTCAGAGTTGGATTCAGATGAAACATAACAGATATAAGATTCGTGACCTTTAGATAAGTACTTATGCGCTTTTTCAACAGATATTAAACAATGTGCACCTTTCTGCTTCTCGCCCTTGATCTCAAGTACTCGGCCGTCTGAAGACTTGATTCTGATGACTCGCCGGTTGCAGATAATTGTAGCCTCGTTGTTCATTAACCAGTCCATGCCGATGATGACGTCAAACTCTTTTAATGGAATCGGGATGAGATCGAGGTTGAATACGATGTTATTTACGAGCAGAGTGCAGTTTCGGTAGACAGATTCAGCCATAACGAAATTGTTACTGGCTGTCTCAATATCAAGTATTATGGGAAGCTTTGATGGAGCTTTATGTAGCCTTTGTGCAAAAGATGTGGATATAAAAGAACGAATGGCGCCGGAATCGAATAATACTCTAGCAGGAATGGAGTTAAGTAAGAACATACCGGTAACCACATCAGGTGTTTCTTTCGCTTCTTCTGCTGTTATCTGAAAGGCTCGAGTTCTTGCAGTCGGCGTTGCAGCAGAACTTTTCCCTGTAGAACCTCCTGCTGATGATTGAGACTGATAACATGATCCGCTTCGACACTGGTACATGAAGTGTCCTCTCTTACCACACTTCGCACATCCTCGTCCCTGCTGTGGACATTCCTCACTGCTGTGACCGATCATATTGCACGCAAAGCAATTAACGTCTTCTGGATTGCACAACCCCATGTGTGACTTTCTGCATCGCTTGCAGAATCGTGGCTCGTTCGTGAGGGAGTAAACTTGTGCTTTCTGTTGTGAACTATGCTGATGGGATTGCTGAGATTGTGACTGAGACTTATTTGGCCTAAAGAATCTGCCAAATCGCTGTTTCTTTGGAGGAGACGGATTCATCGGGTTAGTAGACGGAGCATAGAGTTGATCGCCGTACTCTAAGTATCCTCGCTCGATCTGTCTGGCTGCTTCTACCATTTCCAAATAACTCTTGTATTTAATAGCGCTCATCGGATGTCTGTATCTAGGATTGAGTCCTACACGGAATCTATTCATCTTTCTTTCTTCGGTAGCTACTTGGTATGAAGAGTAACCGCATAATCGCGAAAACTCGTGTTCGTATTCGTCGACTGTCTTCGTTCCCTGAGTCAGCTGCATCAATTGTACTTCCATCTTATCTCGTTGATCAATCGGGCAGTATTTCGCGTTGAACATGTCTAGAAACTGGTCCCATTCTAAAGTTTGAATCACCTCCTCACCATAGATACTTCGTTGGGTTTTCCACCAGGCACGAGCAGCTCCCACAAATAGTGCAGACGCATAACTTACTTTCTTCAAGTCTAAACAATCAGAAATCCTGAAGATTTCTTCAGTGTGACTAATCCAATCCATCGCCTGAATCGGGTTAACTGTACCCTCGATGTTCAGGGCACCGCTCGCTTTGAAATCTTTAAATTTGCAGCCTTTTGGCTGAGCAGTTTGGGTTTCAGGATTAGATTTATCAGAATCAGATTCATTGGTCTGGACTTGCTTTTCTTTTCTCTTATTTTTCTTTTCTTCGCGTCTTTTAGCTTCGGCCTCATCTCTGGCCTGAAACTGTTCTTGCATTATTTTGTTCTGTTGTTCTGAGTGTTAGGCTAGAAGTTGTTGCATCATTTCAAACATTTGTTGTGGATTCATGTTGCTGGGAATATCACCTGATCCTGATCCTGACATCTTCTACTGAAAATTAAAAGCATTTAACTATCAGTTTATAGACTTAGATCTATGTACCCTTTTTTTTCCATCCTAACAGTCTGTACATCCTATCTCAGTTCAAACCACCTAAATGATTGATACATATGTATTGCTTCAGTTTGAGACCAAGTATACTCACGTAATACTTGATTCACTCAAACTAGTGCTCTGATACCATCCTGTGAAGACCTCCCCTTCCGGGGAAGTCCTCAGAGTCTAGGTCCCACAATAGCAATACGATATCAACCATACTAAGATAGGGTAATTAAATTGCGGAATAATAAAATTACATGTACATACAAGATTAGGATTAAGTTTACATATTTCAAAATAAAGTTATAAAAGGGTAACATCTAATCTAATCATAATATCACACATTACATCAAATCTACCCAGAACCACCACAATTGTTGTCTTCCAATCAGTACCAGAAAGATTTGTTGAGTAGTGGTCTAGAAAATCTTCAAAACTTGGATCTTGAATGACCTAAGTACTAGGTCCTGCAGGTGATTTTTCTTTGGCTTTTCCTGTAAAATATTAATGCAACATCTGTAAGCAAAGCTTAGTGAGTATATAGATTTTCAATATCAACATGCGTGTCAAGCGGAGTCATTAGTCTTAGCGTGATATGTCTTGGCTGCCGCTACAGCCCTCATGATTGAGATATAGTATCATAAGATCGGATGATGTTCAAGCCACACTCACGCTTAAATCGTGGGGATCAGCCACATACTGGGCTAGCTACCAGTAAGTCAATATGGCGGAACATCAGAGGTCATTACCAAGTTCATAAGAACTGGTGAAATAGTCGGGTCTAGAACAATAGACCATAAGGGCTAGTCAAGCTGAATCAATCTATCAAAGGTCTGATCAATAATGGAAGCATATGTCTTAGAAGTCATGATAGCAATGAATCATAAAGCAAAGTCTGAAGCAATATTAAATGCAATATGAAAAGATAAACAAATAGCTATCATGATTCACTGGGCAACACCCAACCATGGTGTGCACAGGTCTCAATTCAGCTGATAAATGAATGTCAATAAATCTGTCAGCATCAATATATCTCAACCGGATCTATGCATGTTCAATCTGAATATCTATAACTCACAGGTCTGGGTCTTGGTCAAACAGATATATGAATCTGCCACCTGATTTATCTCAGGATTTTGTCAATCTGTAATCTGTCAATTCTTTTCAAATCAGAGACCCGCTTTCAAGTCTTTAAGTCTTTAAATCTTTGTTCAGAATATACTGAACCTGTTCAAATTCATTCATGATAATATCATGTCAATTTCATCATCTTTATCATCATCATTTTAGTCTTTAAATTCTTTGTGTCAATGTTCAGATATCAACTGAACCTGTCCAGAATTATTATTGTCAAATCATATCAATTTCATGTCTTTCTCTTTATTTTATCTGATTCTGATAACTGATAACTCTGTTAATCATTTGATTTATTTTTCTTTAATTTTGTATAAATATCAAATAGGATATCCAATTTCGGATCATCCGGATTCGGACTAATCCGGATCTGAAATAGCCATTCTAATTCGGACCAAT
>JAANYP010006159.1:0-39925 GCA_020465985.1 Centrapalus pauciflorus
CCGTAAGAAATCCTCACGGTTAGGAGTCCAGAACCACCACCGAATCACCAGTTGCCACCACCAGAACCACCACCGAACGTCACCATCATTAGAGGCAACATTTAGGGTTCCAAAAATTCCAGAAATCGAACCATCGCAACCAACCGTCGTCTACCACCACCAGAAACCGCCAATCACCACCATAGAACCAAAACCGACGATTGATACATAGGCGTCGATTAGGAATAAGGCAACAGAAAGGGGATAAGTTGCACCGATTAGTAACAACGGTAGCATCACAAAAAGGCGCATCACATGGGTTCAAGTAGGGGTTATACCGATTCGAAGACATCGGTTCAAAAGAGAAAGAAGCGTCGATTCAAATAGAGAAAGCTGAAAACCGTAGCACCGGTACAAGAGAAGGGGTAAAGGAGAAAGCATCGCATCGATTGACCGTAAGGGAGAAAGCGTTGCACCAGTTGAAAGATAAGTCACATAGGGCAGATAAGGCCCAAAATCAGTAAGAGGAAGTGAGCCCAAACAGTTTATAAGAAGGAGCCCATCAGGTTTCATCTTTTAATTTACACATCTTTTAATTTTATTATTATTATTATTATTATTATTATTTTAGACAGTAAATTTTTAATTTATTTAAGATAATAGATTAAAAATTTAATATTAGTCCGTTACAATTTTTCGTTAAAAAACGTAGAATTGTTGAATTGTTTAAAATAATAATTGTGGTTAGTATAAAAATAATACTAAGTAAGTAAGTAAGAAACCAAAAAGTTACAAAAATCCGTGTAACACCAAATTTGGAGTAAGTTCAGTACGAGTACGTTAGACAACCGTGACCGGCCAGTTTGTCTAAAACCCGAAACTTAGTGTTGTAAGAAACCTTAGTGTTTCTAAGTAAGTAAGAAAACAACCTAGTTTCACAGTAAGTAAGTAAGAGAAAAACCATAGTGTTTTTCAAGAAATCCTAGTGTTTCCCAGTAAGAAGTAAGAGAAAACCACTGTGTTTTCACAAACCTAGAGTTTCCCAGTAAGTAAGAGAAAAGTCGTTGTGTTTTTCAGAAACCTAGAGTTTCCCCAGTAAGCATAGTATTTTCAGAAACCTTCGTGTTTCACAGTAAGAGAAACCATAGTGTTTCAAAGCAAGTAAGAAACTGATCAAACGATCAAAAGTACGAAAGTAAGAAGTAAGGTTGGTCACATTCAGTGATCACAAGAAAGTAAGTAAGTAAGCATTAAAATCTTAAAATTCAAAACTATGGCAAGAGGAGAAGCATCTACACAAATACGTGAGCAAAATGTAACACTTCAATGCCCGAAACTAGATGAAACAAATTATACTACCTGGGCAATCATAATGGAAACAATATTAAAAGCATATGATCTTTGGGAAACACTTGATACCACAGAAGATATAGATGAAAGAAAGATGCACACAACAAAAGCAATAATACTAACAACTTTGCCACAAGATATTTTAATGCAAGTTTTACAGTATGCAAGTGCGAAAGAAGTATGGGAGTCTATCAAAGTACGATACATGGGAGAAAACCGAGTTCAACAAGCACGCCTACAAACTTTAAGGAGCGAATTGGAAGCTTTAAAAATGAAGAATAACGAGACAGTAAGCAACTTTGCAGGAAGATTAGGAAGCATAAGAGGCAAGATCAAAAGTCTGGGTTCAAATATTAAAGACAAAGTACTCGTAAGAAAGCTAACGTGAAAGAGGTACGAATCAAGAACGAAGCAAAACCAGAATGAGATGTTATGAATGTGGAGAATTTGGTCATTTTGCATATGAATGTTCAAAATGGAAAGAGAAAGACAAGAAGCAAGAAGCACATATCGTCTATCTAAGCGAAGACGAACCTACATTACTGTAAGACAAGATGATCGTGATTAAAGGGGTGAATGATGGATTAATCCCGATCAAGTCTTATATTAGTATGTTAATTATATAAAGTATGAAAGTATGATGTATGAATTGTAAATTATAGTAAGTAGAAGGACCTATTTAGTATTTAGGAAAACTTGAAGGGTTGCACCTTTTCATAAATGTTGTGACTTTTCTGAAAGGGTACCACGAAGGGTTGTGACTATTCAACGCACCCTTTAGATTATTATAAATAGGTCCAATGTAATCATTTGTAAGTGTGATTTCATAAAGATTGCAAATAAAGTTCATATTTGTAAGTAAATCCTGTGTATTTGAGTGTAAGAAATCCCAACATACGTTTCCACATGGTTATATAAGAGTAGTAATTTCATCATCAGTATTTAATTTATTTATTTACAAATAATAGACATATTGTGTAATCTTGACCAAGCAGGTTGTGACCCAATGATCCTCTATCACATTGTGTAAATTATAGTAAGTAGAAAAGGGCACAAGGGCTGGAGTCGCATTGTGAAACATCATATCTACCAAAACATGTTTTGCTCATAGACGAGATTCTGTAATTTGTGGAACTTACCGGAAAAATATACATTGGTCAAAGAGGCGAAGGACCATAACGAAAGCTAGGCCTCAACTCCAAGCTCCAACAGCAAGGTGTGGTTATCTCTATCAGCTTCTTGTCCAACAGATTGAATAGGACCTTCCAAAGAAATATCATAAATAAATGTCACGCATAATATCAAGAACAGGAAGTTTGACTAATATGATGCACAGATTTGACCACATTAATTATTGATTACATCTTGTAGCATGACATGTGATGATGTGAACATTTTATCTTTTCTTTCTAATTCCCTAAGCGGTATTTGAGCTAACCAAGTGAACCAAAACATGGTTTTCCGTAGAACTTGCGCCTAATGGCTTGACTCTATGTAGAACTTTAGGCCCTGTTTGTATCACAGAATGTAATTTAAAGGAATTGGAATTTGAATTATAGTATATATTACGTTTATGGGTTGACGTATGAAATGGTGTTTATGCAATATTAGGAATCTTAATTCTTTTATAAATAGTTAGAAATGATGAATTCCTTAATGCATAAATTTTGATGGAATGTAACCAAGATTTCATCCATTATTTTTGCAATCCAAGAGTTCTAACACACTATAAATTAATAAATTCTGATTCCTTTGAATTGCATTCCGTAAGCCAAACGGGACCTTAGAGTTTGATTTCTTGACATACCTCTACATGCATATCCAACTATGGATTGAATACCACCATATACCTATCCACTAGCTATCAAATACACATCCTTATCATCATCTATGTTAGTAAAGCCAAGAAACATAAAAAATAATAATGTTACCTAATACCGCTACATGAAATCTTTGTCTTATAGATGTTGGTGACCATGTTAAATGACTTTCTTGATTTATTTATCAAAACATTAACTTCTCAAACTTTCTGTTATATATGACAATATATGTTTATTTAGGGCCTTCGAATGTCAAATTTATGGAACCAACTGCATACCGGCCAGGATTGACATATCTGTTTTGAACAGCCCATTCCTCTCTCACTGATGCAAATTTCTTGAATGGTGCACCTGAGAACATTGGCATTTTTGGATTAGGAATTGTTGACTTGGGGCCAGGCCAATGCTTTAACTGAAGGGAGGAAGTAAGTTCACCAATGGATATTTTAAATCAAAATTGTTAAAATATTGCTAAACGAGCTAGAAGATCTGAAAGTAGCTCACCGTCAAGCTCAACCATTGCCTTCTTTATCACAGGCTTGAATTTACCTGTCAATTTAAGGGAATTTTTCAGAAACTGGAATACTCAAGAAATATAGACGGTAGTGTAAGATGATAAGATTCATTACAATAGCATATAGTTCTATCCTCACTTCGTCCAAATATAAAAGCAACAGTTTCCTTTGTGGATTGTCTGATGACGGAATCCAGAAGTTAGTGGAGTATTTGAAATTGTTTTATTTTTGACGTATTCAAAGAAGGCCATGTGGGCCATTTATTAGCTACTGGTAGGTCATGCAAGTAGTTAGTTCCTGATTTTATGCAACTCACTTTGTTTTAAGAGTCATATGTATGTCAATTTTATTATTTATTTTTAAGATATAACGAAGAAAAAAGAGGTCTTCTGTTCCCTCAATTTATGAGTGTGTGTTCTCTGTTTCGTGAGTACAATTGTGAGTGAAGCAGGGGTTTTATCTAACAGTGGTATCAGAGCGAATCTGGTTTATGCCCAAGCACCAACCACGAGAAATCACGATGGGAGACAAGAACGAAAGGAGTGAGAAAAATGGGTTGGTGACGCTTCATTACCCTATGCTGTCGAGAAATAACTACGCCGCCTGGGCTATTAAAATGAGAGTCTTTATGCAAGCACAAGGCGTCTGGGATGCTGTTGAGCCCAGAACCGCGAATACTGTGGTCAAAATGAAGAAGGATAAAATGGCATTTGCAGTGGAATTCCAGAGGATTTGTTGCTGTCGCTGGCAGAGAAGCAAACAACATAAGCGGCATGGGATACGATGAGGACGCTGTTCATGGGAGCAGATAGAGTCAAGACTGCGAAGGTCCACACGTTGAAGGCGGAGTTTGAAACCCTCAACATGAAGGAGACGGAGATTATAGACGACGTTGCTGTGAAAGTAAATAACATTGTCAGTAACATACGAGCCTTGGGTGAGAATGTAGAGGAAATGTATGTCGTAAAGAAACTACTTCGTGCCGTTCCAAGTAAATTCTTACAAATTGCTTCAACTATAGAGCAATTTGCAGATTTAGAAACGATGACTGTTGAGGAAGTCATAGGCCGTTTGAAAGCTCACGAAGAATGAGTTCGTGGCCAAAGTGAAAACAGTGACGGGAAGTTATTGTTAACACATCAAGAATGGGTCGAGAAGACTAAGAAGAAGGGTGATTGGGAGCGAAAAAATTCACAGAATAGCACACGATCAGGTGGGTCAAACTTTCGAGGTCGTGGAAGAGGCCGTGGAAGAGGAGGTAATAATTTCGGTCGTGGTGGACGTCATGGTGGTGGCTTTCAACAAGACCGATATGGAGATCGTGGTGGGTCAAGTAACCGTGACAAAAGTAAGGTTCAATGTTAGAATTGCCAAGACGTTGGTCATTTTGCATTCGAATGCAAGAACCCACGAAAAGAAAGAAATCAGGAAGCCCATTTGACCAAAGGAGATGATGAGCCAACACTTCTTTTTGCCGCTTCCAACAGTGTTGAAGAAGTAATCGAGGAGGTACACTTGAATGAGAAACATTATGTCACTCCAAAGTTGAGGTGTCCAAATGAAGAAGCCAGCAAGTCGAAAGCTTGGTTTTTAGACAACGGGTCAGTAATCATATGACGGGAGATAAGGAGAAGTTTTCAGATTTAAACGAATCCATTCAAGGGTATGTTCGATTCGGGGATGATTCGAAGGTTCGAATTGAAGGGAAAGGTGCCATTGTCTTCATGTGTAAAAATGGTGAGAAACGGGTGTTACGAGACGTGTATGACATTCCCAGCTTATGTAATAATATCATAAGCCTGGGGCAACTCGCTGAAGGCGGCGACAAAGTTCTCATGCTTGGCTCCTATTTGTGGATTCATGACAAGAAAGGAAGGCTGCTGATGAAGGTAAAACAATCTCCAAATCGGTTATATAAAATTGTCATGAGTCAAGTGGAACCACATTGTTTTTTGTGCAGAAATGAACATGGCTGTGGCATTCACGCCTAGGCCATGTTAACTTCCAAATGTTAAAGCAAATGTATGACAAAGACATGGTGCATGGATTGGATAAGATTGAACAACCCTCCACATTATGCAAAAGCTGTTTAGAAGGAAAACAAACGAGAAGTTCCTAACCTATAAAGCAAAAATGAGGCTGGAACTCATTCATGCTGACTTATGTGGGCCAATTACATCATCTACAATGTCGGGTAATCGTTACTTTCTTTTACTTGTCAATGATTTTACTCGTGTGATGTGGATTTATATTAAAATCGAAGGACGAGGCACTTAGCTCCTTTCAAAAATTTCGTTTGTTAGTTGAGAATGAACCAGGTGAAAAAGTGAAGACATTACGGTCCGATCGTGGGGGTGAATTCATTTCGAATTCATTCACAATGTATTGTGATGAAACGGGTCTAAAACGTCAATTCTCAGCACCATACACCCCACAACAAAATGGTGTCGTGGAGAGAAGAAATCGAATGATAATGGAGATGGCGAGAAGCATGATGAAGAATATGAAACTGCCTGAAGTATTATGGGGAGAGGCAGTACGACAACAGACATTCTGTTTACATACTTAACCGGGTCTCAACAAAAGCTCTTGAAGGTATGACACCTTACGAAGCTTGGTCGGGTAAAAGACCCAACATTGAGCATGTACGGGTGTTTGGTTGTGTAGCACACTCAAAAGTGTTGAGAGGTCATCAGCATAAGCTAGACAGCCGAAGTGAAATGTTAGTTCATCTTGGCACAGAGACAAGAAGCAATGCATATCGACTCCTCGATCCAAGTTCGGGCAGAATACGAGTTAGTCGAGATGTTCAGTTTAAAGAGGACAAGAAATGGCCATGGGAAGATACAGTCAGGTTCAAAGTGAATCCAGTGCTACCTTCACTCTTGAAAAGGTTACGGTTATGAGCAACCCGACTTGGAAGAAGAAAGTCTTGAGGCTGCTGATACACCTTAGGATGTCAATGATCAAAGTGATGAAGGGCCCCACCAAACACCTCAAAATCAGCCACCGGAAGAAGTTTCCTCTGAGGAAGCCTTGTCCCCAGTTACCTCAATTGGTTCCACAAGCACCGCATCAAGCTCTACCGGAGGTAGGGGTGTAAACGAGCCGAGCCGAGCCGAGCCCGAGCCCGTTTAAGCTCGAGCTCGAGCTCGACTCGTTTAAAAGTATCAGGAGCTCGACTCGTTTCGAGCTCTGTATGTAAAACTCGAGTTCGGCTCGTGAATAGTTTTCCAAGCTCGGGCTCGACTCGTTTATTATATATTTTAGTTTTTTAATTAATATTTATATAATCTTTTATATAATATATATATAAATTTTTATTTATATTAATTTAATCTATATATTATATATTTATTAATTTAAAATATATTTATATATAGGCTCGTTTAAGTTCGTTTAGGCTCGCGAGCTCAATATGTGAAGCTCGGGTTCGAGCTCGTTTATTAAGCGAGCTCGAATTGAGGCTCGAGCTCGGATCGAGCTCGTTTAACTCGAGCTTTTTTCGAGCTTTTAACGAGTCGAGCTCGAGTAGCTCACGAGTAGTTCGGCTCATTTACACCCCTAATCGGAGGTGGTGCACCTAAAAGGTATCAGACCTTAACTGAACTCTATGAAGAATGTGATGAGTTGTTTTTTATCACTACAAAAAAAAATGTCAGTTGGACACGTTATTTTTACACGCTTTTAGCAAGTGTGTAAAAAAGTTTAATGTTTATTCGCACTTATAAGGATGTAAAAATTAGTTACAATTACAAGTGTGGAGTTTTTATACTCAAATATGTATTTAAAAAAAAAGTTAGCAGATATAAGTGTGAATAAACTAATAATTTGTCCACACTTAAAGGTATGAAAATCAATTTGTCACATTTAATATGTCCACATAAGAGGAAGCGTGGCAAAATTAAGTGTGACAAATTTATCTCTACAATTTCAAGTGTGAAAAAATTAAAATTTGTCTACACATATACATGTGAACTTTTTTTCTTTATGATTTTAAATGTGGTAATTAGGATGATTTAGTATATATTTTCACGCTTATTAATTATTGCAAGAATTTTATATATTTATAAGTGTAGAAATTTACTAAACTTTTAAACACTTTAAAAAAAGCGTGTAAATGACATGTTGTTGTAGTGTATGCAAGACACAGACGAACCCACATCATACACAGTGGCTTGTAAGAAGAAAGAATGGTTGAAGGCAATGAAATTAGAGCTGGATGCAATTGAGAAAAACCAGACATGGAGACTTATGGATTTGCCACCAGAATGTGAACCCATTGGTCTCAAATGGGTGTACAAGCTTAAGAAAGATCCAAGTGGGAATATCTTAACACACAAAGCAAGACTCGTTGCGAAGGGTTATGTTCAGAAACCAGGGGTGGATTTTAAAGAAGTCTTTGCTCCCGTTGCAAGGATAGAAACGATTCACATCATACTAGCCTTAGCAGGAAAACACAGATGGCCAGTCTATCACCGGGATGTTAAATCAGCTTTCCTAAATGGAGCGTTGCAGGAGGAGGTATATGTAATGCAGCCAGAAGGGTTTGTAAATGCGAATCAACCGGGCAAAGTTTTCAAGTTATACAAGGCCCTTTACGGCCTCCGTCAAGCTCCGAGGGCCTTGAATTCACGACTGGATTTATACTTGAAAACTCTGAAATTTCAAAGATGCCCTCAAGAATATGCAGTGTATACGAGAGGTGAAAATGCTAAACTGCTCATAGTTGGCATTTATGTTGATGATCTAATTGTAACAGGAAATTGTGAAAAGGAGGTGGCGAAGTTCAAGAGGCAAATGAGCAATGAATTTGAAATGAGTGATCTACTCTCCTATTATTTGGGAATAGAGGTGACACAACATCAAGATGGGATGACATTGAAACAATCTGCATATGCTAAGAACATCCTCTTAAAGGCTTGGAATGGCTGACTGCAATCCATGACAGTACCCTATGGAGCCAAAGTTGGAACTCGCTAAAGATGAACACGGGATTCCGGTTGACCCAACGAAGTATAGAAGTATTATCGGTGGGTTGAGATATTTGACCCACGCTAGGCGGGATATTGCCTATGCATAGGGATAGTGAGTCGGTTTATGGAGAGGCCTACAGTCCAACACCAACAAGCTGTCAAGAGAATTCTCAGGTACGTGAAAGGGACAACTGAGTACGGTCTGGTTATGAGAGGAGCAACGCAAAGGACGATATCACGGGGTACTCTGACAGCAACCTTGCTCGTGATGTGATTGACAGAAGAAGCACAGGTGGTATGGCATTCTACTTAAACGAAAATCTGATAACCTGGGCCTCACAAAAACAAAGGTGTGTAGCTCTTTCAACTTGTGAGGCAGAATTCATGGCTGCTGCATCAGCTACATGTCAAGGAATATGGATACGGCGCGTGCTATGTGAAATAACCGGTGACTCTTTACGTTGATAATAAGTCAGCCATTAGCTTAATGAAGAATCTTGTATTTCCGGGCAGATCGAAGTAAACATATCGATACGAGGTATCACTTTATAAGAGATTGTGTTGAAAGAGGAGATATTATTGTTAAGTTCGTGAGCAACCAAGAACAAAAGGCAGACATTCTCACCAAGTCGTTAGCGAAGCTCAAGTTTGTTGAGATGAGGAAGCTGCTTGGAGTTAAAAACACGGTATTTCTGGATTAGGGGGGAGAATGATGACGTAATCCAGAAGTTAGTGGAGTATTTGGAATTGTTTTATTTTTGACGTTTTCAAAGAAGGCCATGTGGGCCATTTATTTAGCTACTCGTAGGTCATGCAAGTAGTTAGTTCCAGATTTTATGTAACTCACTTTGTTTTAAGTCATATGTATGTCAATTTTATTATTCATTTTCGAGATATAACGAAGAAAAACGAGGTCTTCTGTTCCCTCAATTTATGAGTGTGTGTTCTCTATTTCGTGAGTACAATTGTGAGTGAAACAGGGTTTTATCTAACATTGTCCAAAAGAAATACAAGGGTTTATGTTATTTTCTGACCACTCAACTATTAAAAATATTTTACCCACTATAATTTTTTGTCGATTTTTTACCACACAACTAAATCATCCATAGCTACTCTTTGTACTTTTATCTCAATTTTTTTCTTTTTTCTTTGAGAAACAAAATACATAAACTCTCTTATGTGCAAACCCTCCCTGTCTCACCATTCAAAGTTTCTTTTGAATCTTTGAATTTTTTCCCACATCAAGTAACCATCATATTTGCCTTCGTTCTTCTTGTCTTATAAAAGTTCTATGAGAAACAAGAACACCCACAAATGGTTAGTCCCTTGGTTGACTCCGATGATGATGACTATCCTAAAAGAAACGTCACTGGTGAGCTTGGCTGCCAACACTCTCTCTGGTGATGATTGATTGCTTCGTGCAAAGAGAACACTACAAGAAAGAGGGTAATAAGGTAAAAGAATGGATTAAATGATTGTTGAGCAGCTTTCAGCACCTTTTATCTCTAGAATTATTCAGCAAGGACGAAACCATTCAACGAGATTTTTTGGTGCCAAACAAACGTCCAGAATGCTGCTGACGGTATCAGAGGTGACCTCTGAATGGTCCCATTCAGCTGTAAACAAACAACCCCTATGTCATTATGTGAGTGATTTATTTTTCATTCTTTCTCAAGAGTTGACAATTTTTTGCTTTTTATAGGGATAAACAAATACCCTAGATTTAGTATATCTTAACTTTAAAAATTACATTGACCGTCTATAGGTAGATGTTTTGTTACAAATTTATTTTTTGACCATTTAATTTTTTTAAAAATGACCATCTCACCAATATATTATGTTTTACTTTTAGTCCCTTATTAAATTAATTCTTTTCTAGATAACATTTTGAGTTTAGCTTTTTAAACTTTTAAAAATAAAATGTAAACCTTTTTTATAACATAAAATAAATTATTTTTATTAAGCATACATTTTTTACCCTTTTTACAGTAAATGATTATTAATAGATTAAATCATCTATAAAAACATATAAATTGTTATTTTCACCATTTTAATAATTAAAACCTATAAACAAAATAGTTTTTAACTTTAGGTTTTTTTTTTGATTTTTTGTAGAAAAAATTTAACCTTTTCATGAACAATAAAACAAAAAATTTAAATGTTTTCATGAACAATAAAATAAATTTTAAGCTTTTGAATTTTTTTGATAATTTCTAGAATTTTTCTAAAAACGTTTAAAGATTTTAAACTTTTGAAAACAAGTAAAGTTTTTTAAAATGTTAATTTGAGGTTTTTAAACATTTTTTCCTCAAAACTTTTAAACTATAAAAAATGTTTTTAAACGTTTACCAAAAGTGTTAAAAGTTGTTTGTGTAAAAAATTTTAAAAATGTTAAAAAAGTTTTTAATACTTTTTTGACAAAGTTTAGATTTATATTTTGATTTAAAAAATATTTATTTTTTAAAGTAAAAAATCTAAACTCAAACGTCAGTTTTTAGTTTTTAATTAGTAACAAAAATTATTCAATTGTCTTTATTAATTAATATTTTATCATCCAAATTTATGTGTTTTATATTAAACGAGTAAAATACCCCGCGCTTTGCGGCGGGTATATAATTCATTAACAAATAAATTAATTAAGTTGAAATATAAAAATAACAAATTTAAAATATAATTATCAGTCAAAATAAATAACATCTTTAGTCACATCTATCTATATAATAAAAGAGAGCACAATTTGCCACGTGGCGAGACCACGTTGCACGTAAAAAGATAAATACAATTTTTATTTTTTAAAATAAAATAAAATAAAAGATAAATACAATTAGTTTTTTCAAATATCTATAAACATTAATAATTAATTAATTTTTACATTATCTAATCATGTTATTTATCATCATTATCTATTTGACATTTGATAATTTTTAGCTAATTTAAACCTAAACTTTAAATAAGCATTAAATTATATAATTTATCTATAAACTTCAAATAAGATATTAATATAAATAAGATTTTATTTTAACGAAAAAAATACAATATTACTATATAACATCTAGAAAAGATAAATACACTTAATTATGTCTAATAAAACACCTATTATGTATTATAAATTTTTTAAAACATATTAAACATAAATAAGGGTTTATATTGAAAAAACCGTACGAACTTTCATGTAATTATCGATTAAGTCACTGAATTATTTTCTGAGTATTTAAGTACCTAAACAAATTAAGTTTGTCTGATTCAAAACTATATATTTTTAAACTGCTATTTGTTTAACAGGTAAAACAGTTAGTTTTTTGAATAGTTTATTATTAAAAAAAACCAACTTTCTTTTCCTATGAAATGCAATACTATTATTGTATTTTTTTAATAATATTTAAGATTTATATGTTTTAATTTTATGTTTACATAAGCTTTATATAACAAATTATTTATTAAAATTAATCCACGTAATACGTGTGTTATAAAATAGTATCATTTTAAAGTTATTATTATTTAAAAAGATCAATTGCTATTTTTTAGATTTTTTTAAACAAATTCTAAATATACTACATTCATTGAAAATAATACAAGAAAATATATCGAGCAAATTACATGCATACATACAAACATACATTCACTTTTTCAATTTATGATTCAAATTTATAAATTCAAAAACTAATCAATTAACTTAAAACATAGTGAATTGTTGATTTACTTAGTCCGTAATTTATGATATATTATTTATACAATAAAAAATGGTGAATCAATACGTTAAAATGGATCATTGTGCTTCTCACATTTCTCGAGATATATTTAACTTATCATATGATTCTAGGTTTATCTATATAAACAATTTAACAATAAAGATGATAATTAACACAACAATTACAATGATAAAATATTTAATAAATAATATATTTAAAAATTATTTGATTTATAAATAGTGTTATGTATCAAACAGATTAAGGATGATAACTAATATCATATAATATATAAAGGTGTAAATTTAAAAGTAAGATTAGGGATGTATGTGTTTTACAGTTAAATTTTTTTTGATAATATACAATATGTTTTATGATAATAATGATTATATATTTCTTTATATAGAAAAATATTGATAAATCATATTTAAAAGATATAATTTCACTATACTTCACATGTAGTGAAAATTATGTGTAATATTATTTATTTTATACAAATATATAAAAAGAGAAAGAAAGCAAAACGTAAAAAAATAAGAAAAAAGTTTCAAAGCAATAATAGTTAATATTAAGTAAATTTAAAATCAGATTAAATAAAATAACTATGTTTAAAAATGACTTTGAATGGTAGTTTGTATTAAATGTAAAACTTTAATATTTAGATATTAAATTAAATTAGTATTAAATAAAATATAATATAGAATTATATTTTTATTTAATTAAAACAAATTAATAAATAAATTATATAGGAAAAACAAAAAATCTTAAAAACAAAAAAAAGGATGAATATGTTATGAATGAATAGTGATTTATCATCTTGATAAATGTTATTATTCACTATACTTTATTTTATAAGAATCTATAAAAATAGAAAGAAATCAAAACATTAAAAAAAAAATTTCAAAGCAATAGTTAATATCAAGTAAGTTTAAAATTGGATTAAATAAAATAGCAACATTTAAAAATGACTTTGAATTGAAGTTTATATTAAATGTAAAACTATAACATTTAAATATTAGATTAAATTAGTATTAAATAATATATAATATAAAATTATATTTTATTTAATTAAAACAAATTGATAAATAAATTATATGGGAAAACATAAAATCTTAAACAAAAAACAAAAAAAAAATCAAAAAAAATAATAGGATGAATAGGTTATGAATAGTGAATTTACATCTTGGTAAATGTTATTATTTAAATTAATTTTACTGGTATTTTTAATATTTTTAATTAGTTTATTATTTAATAATAATAATAAAATATTAATAAAAATAACATTAATAATAATTATTTAACAAGTAATGGTAAAATGATCAATTTAAATGGTCAAATGACGATATCCGTGATAAAACTTCAACCATAAGGACTGTCAGTTAATTTTTAAAGTTGAAGGAACCAATTTATAATTTCTAATAAACCACGAGGATAGTATTTTTAATTTACTCTTATTATTATAAATAATTTAATAAGTTGTATTATTATTACATATTAATTTTAAATATACATGCATTTATTTCAAAAGTATTTTATGTTATATTTCATTTATAAAAGATGACATTCTTTATGTATAAAATTTATTTTTTCATCTCTATTATTATACTTCATGTTACTATTTATATGTTTAACCTTTGATTGTTTTGCTTAATTATACACACACACAAATTTCATTGTATAATATTGTTCGATTCAAAATATATTATTTTCCTTTCATTAAACCAAAAGTTATGTGTTAATATTATTTTCAGTTATAAATATAATTAAATCGAAATGTATTATTTAAATTTACATCCAAATATTTATATATTTTCAATTTTAAAAAAGTAATAATTTAATAAATTCATTTGAAGTAAATGATAAGCTATATATAGCTTATACTTAATTTTACTTGAAGTAATAATTCACTTGACACAAGCAGATTAATTCGATCAATGTTATTTAAAGGGCATTGCTTCTTTAATTATTGCATATACAAATTGATAAATCTACAGTCTCTACACACTCACTATACAATGGTTACTGTCAATGATTCATTAGAGCTACAAGAAGCACAATTAATGGGAGTTGGAGTACTCTTTAGTACTATTGCATGCCACTCATCAATATATGCCATCGAGTCCCGTTGTAGGTTAGGAAGTTGGCGCACTTTAAGGATCTTTAGGATCTTTTTGGACTTACCAAGAAGCCAAGCAGCAGTTCGGATGCTCTCTTCCCTTTTCTCGATGACGTTGTGATGACATTTCATGGTTATGACCTGTGGTAAGTTGATAAAGCAAGCACATAGCAGATCCGCCATTATACTTGATATGCACTCGAAAATCTCCTCATCTTTCGGCCTATCCTCTTGTAGATTCATACGGAGTAATATAGTTTGGCTGATTCTATACATGGAATTTGCAGCAATGAACTTATGAAGCGAGTGATCCATACATTCATTTTTGCGTTTCTTGAATTGTATCACTATTTTTATTGCTTCATCGCCTAACCATCCAAGGATCTCCTCCGTCGGTTTTCCTTCACAAGCCTTCTTTTGTAGATCTATCTGTAGCCACCTATAGTATACTTCAACTTCTGTCCACACGTGTCGACCTGCTTTTCTTGCCTTTACCATTTCGTCATTTGTATTGAGGCATTCTTCAATCTTTTCGACAATCTGGAGGCCTTCTCTCATGCTTGAAAGTAACCCCTTCAAATGGCCATTTTCAATTCTAGGAAGTGCAATGGCAATGGCTGTCAATGTCACCACTACTAGACTCCAACAATTGTGGGTTGACTCCGGATGTAAAGGTGGAACTTGATCGTTGTCGAACTCAACTACTCCATTGAATCCATTAGATTTTTTTAGAAGGTTTATAAGATTGCTTGGCGCTTTCTCTTCAGACACATGAAGAAGTTGATCTATAGAGTTGAGTGTATTTCTTAACATTCTCTTTGAAAGCTTGCATTTCCCATCAAATTGCAGAACATAACTAGCATATTCTTCCATCTCTGATCTCACAATATTGCTTGTAGATGTTTCTGATGTCTTTCTGAACTTTCTCAACAGTGATTTGAAGAAATAAAAACAACATGATAATAAGACCAGAAAAGACATGAGAACGAGACGCATCATCTTACAAGTAACCACAACCATTATCTGAAGTGTTATACAAAAGTTTAAAACCATGTTTTTAACATTATGGAACACTCTTTTGCAATGGTGACCCGGGATATGTGAACTGACATGGGTTTGTTTCCATTGTTGAAGGCTTCGGATCCAATGTTTCTCGACCAAGAACACGTTTAGATGGTACATGATCCATTCTTTGGATATGTCAAAATAAACGAGGGCAGTGATGCATCGAAAAATTGGTGCTATGCTACCCACTGCAATCCCAATTAATTGCATGGTAAATATTAAATTTGTTGACCACTTGTAGTCTGATTCTCCATACCAAAAATTTGATGTATCATGGAACTCGTTTACTAAGAAAAGAAATGATTCATAAAGAAGTTTTAAGCATATAAAACCATAAGCATAACAAACCGGTGAAGAAGCAAGCACAAATTGGGGGTTACTAGTTTCTGCCATCATCCAATACTTTTTAACATGATGTTTGAGTCTCTTGGAGGAGAAACTTATTTCTTGACGGTCTAACGCAACTTTGTGCAACTCCTTGTACTGGTGTTCTAAAACTTTCTTAGATGTTAGGACTGTCAAAGCTACGGAAAATGGGCATAGAAAGGGGAGGATATACAAAGGCATTAGTACGAGCGGAATTGGACCAAGCACTTGAGTGCTAGAATCAACGCATGCATTTACAACAATGGTGATTATGAAAATACCTAAGGCTATGATGTTCATGAGAAGTTGCTTGTCGTCCATAAGCCCTAAAGACGGAAGAAAGTTAGCTAACATTGTGTACAAGAAAAAGATGCTGAGAGTCTTGGCATCATGGTCGTTCTTGCCAGTCATGTCGGTGGTTAGATCCAATGGTAACTTCATTGTTATTGCTATCAGTGTGATGGAAACAGCATTGATGGTGAAAAACCTGCATGGAAACCAGAGTTTCCGTTGTCGAAAGCCGTAGAAGACATCAGCTGCCATTGCAAGAGTGCAAACCAAAGATGCTACACTGACATATAATCCTACCCATGGCATGGCAGCCTCGGGAGAGTGCCGCCAAGGCATCTTGCTTTTGGTAGAATGAATCTAAGAAATGCTAAAGATCAAACAACGTACTTGAAAAGGAAATTCAAACTGTTTAACTTTCCATATACTTTTCGCCTGTTTATGTGAGGGATATTTATTTTCGATCTGTTCTTTCTCAAGAGCCGATAATTAATTGATGTGTGTAGATGTGGTTGAAACATATAGTAAACACAATTTTGAGCTAAAGCTTGACCCGAATTAAGGTAGTAAATGCTTTTGACATTTGTGGATATTTCTAAAAGAAGTCGTCAATATCTCCTATTCCCATACTTTATCTTGTAAACTTCTCCATCCAATAAAAATTAATGCTTATTATGAGGATAAGGTTCATATATATATATATATATATATATATATATATATATATATAGGGTGGGTTCAATGGAAAACCACTATGCATGTGAAAACCATGGAAACCTACGCATACCGTCCGATTTGGTGCATTTCATGAAAAACGCGGTGGCATGATCGTAAATAAGGTGATGCATCACGCGGGGAATTTGATACATTTGTAGTGGTGCACTGCGGTTTTCACAAGTTTTCAGGTGCATTGTGGTTTTCCATTGAACCTCCCTATATATATATATATATATATATATATATATATATATATATATATATATATATATATATATATATATATATATATATATATATATATATATATATATCACATACCATGAAACTCGAAACAAAAGCAAGCCCACACGTCCAATTTCTGGAATTAAACAGGAAATTGAAAAGACAGAAAGGCTCTGGATTCGATCGAATTGTGAAACATATATCTACCAAAACATGTACCCGCAGGTAGATTTATGAATGACTTACCGATGGACACATTTCCGATAGATTACCGACTACCCATTGTTGGGATTTTTTTACACTAAATACACAGGATTTACTTACGAAATATGAACTTTATTAACAATCTTTATGAAATCACACTTACAAATGATTACATTGGACCTATATATAATAATCTAAAGGGTGCGTTGAATAGTCACAACCCTTCGTGGTACCCTTTCAGAAAAGTCACAACCTTTATAAAAAGGTGCAACCCTTCAAGTATTCCTAAATACTAAATAGGTCCTTCTACTTACTATAATTTACAAATCCATACAACATACTTTCATACTTTACATAATTATCATACTAATATAAGACTTGATCGGGATTAATCCATCATTCACCCCCTTAATCACGATCTTCTTGTCTTACAGCAATGTAGGTTGGTCTTCGCTTAGATAGACGAGATGTGCTTCTTGCTTCTTGTCTTTCTCTTTCCAGGTTGAACATTCATATGCAAAATGACCAAATTCTCCACATTCATAACATCTCATTCTATTTTTGCTTCGTTCTTGATTCGTACCTCTTTCACGTTCTTTTCTATCTTTGTTGAAGTTTCTTCCTCGACCTTTTCTTTGGTGTTGAACTCTTGTAGTTGCCATTAGAAGGTTTCCTTGGTGATATTCTTGTGGTTCATCTTGACTTTTGAGGCGTTCTTCAAAAGTTATTATTCTTCCTGTTGCTTCTTCAAATGACATGCTATTAACATCCGAGTATTGTTCAATTGATGCTACGATCGGTAGAAACTTCTTTGGGACTGAGTTCAGTAGCTTTCTTACGAGTACTTTGTCTTTAATATTTGAACCAAGACTTTTGATCTTGCCTCTTATGCTTCCTAATCTTCCTGCAAAGTTGCTCACTGTCACGTTATTCTTCATTTTTAAAGTCTCCAATTCGCTCCTTAAAGTTTGTAGGCGTGCTTGTTGAACTCGGTTTTCTCCCATGTATCGTACTTTGATAGACTCCCATACTTCTTTCGCACTTGTATACTGTGAAACTTGCATTAAAATATCTTGTGGCAAAGTTATCATTGCTTTTGTTGTGTGCATCTTTCTTTCATCTATATCTTCTGTGGCATCAAGTGTCTCCCAAAGGTCATATGCCTTAAGTATTGTTTCCATTATGATTGCCCAGGTAGTATAATTTGTTTCATCTAGTTTCGGGCATTGAAGTGTTACATTTTGCTCACGTATTTGTGTAGATGCTTCTCCTCTTGCCATAGTTTTTGAATTTAAGATTTTAATGCTTACTTACTTACTTTCTTGTGATCACTGAATGTGACCAACCTTACTTCTTACTTTCGTAGTTCTGATCGTTTGATCAGTTTCTTACTTGCTTTGAAACACGATGGTTTCTCTTACTGTGAAACACGAAGGTTTCTGAAAATACTATGATTTTCACGTACTTGCTTACCGGGAAACTCTAGGGTTTCTGAAAAACACAACGACTTTTCTTTTACTTACTGGGAAACTCTAGGTTTGTGAAAACACGGTGGTTTTCTCTTACTTCTTACCGGGAAATGCTAGGGTTTCTTGAAAAAACACTATGATTTTTGCGTTACTTACTTGGAAACACTAGGATTTTTTGAAAAACACTAAGGTCTTTCACTTACTTACTTACTGTGAAACTAGGTTGTTTTCTTACTTACTTAGAAACACTAAGGTTGTTTACAACACTAAGTTTCGGGTTTTAGACAAACTGGCCGGTCACGGTTGTGTAACGTACTCTTACTGAACTTACTCCAAATTTGGTGTTACACGGATTTTTGTAACTCCTTGGTTTCTTACTTACTTGCTTACTTACTTATTATTATTATTTTATACTAACCACAATTATTATTTTAAACAATTCAACAATTCTACGTTTTTTAACAAAAAATTGTAACGGACTAATTTTTAAATTTTTAATCTATTATCTTAAATAAATTAAAAATTTACTGTCTATAATAATAATAATAATAATAATAATAATAATAATAATAATAATAATAATAATAAAAGATGTGTAAATTAAAAGATGAAACCTGATGGGCTCCTTCTTATAAACTGTTTGGGCTCACTTCCTCTTACTGATTTTGGGCCTTATCTGCTTTGGGCTACTTCTTTGTTTATCTTTTCTCGGGCTGGGCCTCAACAATTATTTTGGGCTCCCACTTCTGGTTCCTCTTTCCCTTTCACTTACTGCTCCTCCTCCTTTCTTTTCCTTGAACCGATGCGATGCAATGTGTCTTGCTTTCTCTTGTTTGAATCGGTGCAACCTTCTTCAAACATTGCGATGGTTTCTCCAAATCGCTGCAACCCTTTCTCTGAATCTTTCAATCGGTGCAATCTTATCCCCTTTCTGTTGCCTTATTCCTAATCGACGCTTCTTTCTCTTTTGAACCAATGTCTTCGAATCGGTATAACCCCTTCTACTTAATGCTACCTTCGGTTCCAATCGTTGCCTATGGTTTTATGGTGGCGATTGGCGGTTTCTGGTGGTGGTAGACGACGGTTGGTTGCGATGGTTCGATTTCTGGAATTTCTGGAACCCTAAACGTTGCCTCTTACGATGGTGGCGTTCGGTGGTGGTTCTGGTGGTGGATGGCGACGGTTTGTTGTGGGTTCTGTCCGTGGGTACACTCCTACGGCGCTGGCACTATTTCTGTGGATTTTTCTGCAGCGGCTTCTTCAAAATCAGGTTATATCTTTCTGATTTTGGCTTTTCTATCTGTGCTATCCGATTTCTAGGGCTTGCTATTTCTCTGTTGGAATTGCGATGGGCTTACTGCTTACTTGTTTGCGTCGGTTCTGTGTGGGATTTTTTTCTTACTTGCTGGTCTTCGAATTTGACTTACTGTGATGACCACTTACTGGTCTGATGAAATCAATTGATTTCACGTTGATGTCGGTTTGGTGGTAGAACCGAATGTTCGGCCGCCCCGTATCAATTGCTTACACTTACTCTTACTTGACGTTGTTTCTGAAACAACCGTCCGTGGTGAATTTCTAAGACTGTTGCGTACTCTTCCTGTTCTTCCTTACGGTATATGATGATCGATTTAGGATCGAAAAATCCTTCGCTCTGATACCAATTGTTGGGATTTCTTACACTAAATACACAGGATTTACTTACAATATATGAACTTTATTAACAATCTTTATGAAATCACACTTACAAATGATTACATTGGACCTATATATAATAATCTTAAGGGTGCGTTGAATAGTCACAACCCTTCGTGGTACCCTTTCAGAAAAGTCACAACCTTTATGAAAATGTGCAACCCTTCAAGTATTCCTAAATACTAAATAGGTCCTTCTACTTACTATAATTTACAAATCCATACAACATACTTTCATACTTTACATAATTATCATACTAATATAAGACTTGATCGGGATTAATCCATCACCCCTTTCCGGTCAGTAAACACAGGATTAATTTCTAGTAGTGTATATGTTTGTTTGATATATTAATAACTTATAATTAAGAAAAGGACAAAATGCTAGCATTCCAACTCAATCCAACCCGAACCAGCAATTATAGTTAGAACCCGTTTACGTGTTACCTACATCCAGGGGCGGACCCATGCTTTAGGCATGGGGTCAACCGACCCCGATAAAATTTTCAATTTATGAGATATTATATGATTTATAAAGTTCAATTCCTTAGCTCTCACTCGGAGTAAAAAGGTTGCCTCGCACGAGCCCTGATTTTCGGAGCTGCATCCGCAGGTGCTGGCGTACACGAGTTCAGTGGATTTTAACCTTCGGGGTCCATGATTTGCACCCCCCTGCGCGCGGGTAGGCATTGGAGTAAAACCACAAACAATCTTGTCATGACTTTAAACACTCCTCCTTATAAACCCACTTTTATGGGACTCATGTTCAATTCTCCCACTAGAAAGAGTTTCATTCATTCCAAACACCAATCTTTGAGCATCGATATCTCATTCATCTTAGCTTCGTTTTGGATGTTCTTTATATCGTTGCAATCTTCTCTTCAAGGAGAATACAACTCACAAAAAATAAATTATATATTTCACAATTATATATAATTATATTTGGTCCAAGAACATGGAAAATACATTTTTTTTCTTTGAAAAATTTACATTTTTCCAACACTTACACTATCGTAGCTATTAAATTCCGACCCCTATAAAAAAATTTATGGGTCCGCCACTGCCTACATCCCAGCATCCTACCCAAGTCTCTTATGACGTACAACTTCGATCTATGGTCGATTGGTTGGTTCTACCCTAAGCCATGAAGAAGTTGTATTTCTTAATTAGTGCAAGCAGTGTGATAGAAGCCTTAAATCTCTTATGAGAAGTTGCTTGTCATCTATAAAGCCCTAAAGATGGAAGAAAGTTAGCTAGCATTACATACAAGAAAGATAATTCTTTGGTATAGTTAAATCCAATGGTAACTTCATTGCTATTGCAAGCAGTGTGATAGAAGCAGCATATATTGATAGTGAAAAATCTGTATGGAAAGCACGTTCACTTGATGAAAACTGAAGTGATTTTTTATTTCATTTTTACGAAAATAAGGGTAATTTTATGAAAACACGTTCATTTACATATTTTTTATAAAATTAATTTTCATTTTCAAAGTTTATAACTAAATGTTGAAAATTTTTATAATATGTTTTCAAACCATTTTCATGAATTCCAAAACTGAAAACTACAATTACTATATGAATGCATTTTCAGAATTCTCAATTGGTTTTTAAAAAAACTAAATCTAAAAACATATTAGATATGTTACACCAACATATAATCCTACCCATGGCATCACGTCTAGTGCCAAGGCATATCGAACGAGTCTAAGAAACGCTAAAGATCAAACAACTTACAAAAGTGTTTACAAGTTTGAGGAATGAGATCAAAATCGATCAAGGTTTAATTTTTAATTTTAGCCTGTTTATGTAATGTTTATTTTCCATTAATTCTTAAGGGTCAATTGATGTGTTTGAAACTTGAAAGCCATAGGAAACACATCAGTGAGCTAAAGCCTTGACCCAAATTAATAAATGGCATCTGTGGAAATTTCTTCTAAAAAACTTGTCAAAGTATAATTAACAATTCAAAGAATACCTAACAATTATATAAAATGTAATTGACTGCTCACAAATCACAATCATGATGGAAGTAAACGAGAAAAACAGGAACCGCGTACTAAGAACAACTATTGATCCACAAACGTTATTTGAAGCATCATTTCACACATGTTTCAACAGTTTAATATGGCATGCAAGTGAGCAATATATATGCTAGAAGTTCATAACTATAAGAATCCAAGAAAATGCGACGAAAAAGAAGCTAGCAGTGGAGCAGTATGTCAAAATTTAGAACTTGAACAAGCACAAGTAGGTTTATGCTATATACACTATATATAGATCCACACTAATTATACAATAGTTACTATCAAAGATTCACTTGAACTTGAAGAAGCACAACTGATGGGTGTTGGACTTTAGTATTGCATGCCACTCATCAATATACGCCATCGAGTCCTGTCCTAGGTTAGGAAGTTGGCGCACTTTAAGGATCTTTAGAATCTTTTTGGACTTACCAAGAAGCCGAGCAGCAGACCGGATGCTCTCTTCCCTTTTCTCCATGACCTTTTGATGACACTTGATGGTTATGACACGTGGTAAGTTGGTAAAACAAGCACATAAAAGTTCCGCAATAATACTTGATATCCACTTAAAAATCTCCTCGTCTTTCGGCCTATGCTCTTGTTGATTATAATGGAGTAATATGGTTTGGCTGATTCTATACATGGAGTTTGCAGCAATGAACTTATGATCCAAGTGATCCAAACATTCATTTTTGTATCGCTTGAATTGTATCACGAATTTTATTGCTTCATCGCCTAACCACCAAAGAATTTCTTCTGTTGTTTTCCCTTCACAAGCCTTCTTTCGAAGATCTATTTGTAGCCACCTATAGTATACTTCAACTTCTGTCCACACGTGTCGGCCTGCTTTTCTTGCCTTTACCATTTCGTCATTTGTATTGAGGCATTCTTCAATCTTTTCGACAATCTGGAGGCCTTCTTGTTAGAAATTTAAATGTTATTGAAACTTTAGTTAAGTTTATTGTGTGACAATTAATATTGTAAATATTATTAGCCTAAGTTAAGTTACCGGTATTGTTAATAAAACCGGTTTATGTTAGTTAATTGTAACTGTCATTAGGACAGTTACAACATTCTGCGAACAGATGTGTCTGTTGACACAAAACAGTAGCCTATATATACATGTAATATCCGTATGTAAGATGTGTGTGATTATCCAGAAATAATAGTGATTAGTTAGTATATTTCTGTGTTCCAAAATTCTGTTTTTCCTTCTGTCCTATCTCTGCACTTCGTGTCCGTATAACATGAAAAACATCAGCAGTAATCAAGATGTGTTTAATGGATCATATGCATCTGAATGTGAAGATCCTTACGCTACAAGAGTATTATCATCACTGGGCCATAAATGTTCTATCAATTGGTATCAGAGCAGGTATGATAATTCTCCAACAGAAGACTCATGGATCAAGCAGAAGATGCAACGATTGAAACTGAAGCAACATGATCAGATTCAGACTCCACCGCTCACAATTGCACAAAGAAAACAAAAAAGATCACGTTGTTATGTTTGTAAGAAGAGAGGACATTATGCTTGGGATTGCCCGTACAAAACAAAAGGAAAGCAGAGCATGATCGCTGGAAGTTCAGACCAAATTCCCACTTCAAAGTTTGATCAGAAACCGTATGAACATAAAGAGAAGTGTGCTTCGCTGGGGAATACATGCTGAACGGAACTGAACACAATCACTGGGATCACATATGGTATGTAAACACTGAAATCTCCACTCATATGTCTCCAAACCGAAAAGTTTTTAAAAGCCTGAAAAATTGTTTTATCGTAAATGATAAAGACCATGAGGATAACTTTGTATTTGCACATGGAATTGGATCTGTTGACATCACAACAAATTCAGCAACCTACACTATACCCTATGTCAAGTACACTCCTGAGATTAACATTAATCTCTTGAGTTTGAAACAACTTTTGTTACAAGGGTTCAAGGTTGACATGAATGATTTGAAATGCACCATAACACATATGTTTGATCCATCCAATTCATGTGATGTGTTTGATGAGACAGTGGGGATAAAGCTTCAAGATAATTTCCTAGCAAATTATTTTGAAGAGATCGACAAGTCCTTGGATTTTGAAAAATCACAGAAAAGTTTTCTATCAAAACAGGAACAAAGTGATTGGGAGATCAAATCTCTCAAAGTTGATAACATAACAGAATTTTTTAAGTTCCTAGATTTAATAAACAAGGATGAACTTGTCATGAAGAATAAAGAAGCATTTAAGAAAGCTTTTGAGAGAATCATAGGATGGTATCACAAAACATACAACAACATTGCACCCCAAGTTCCTTTGAGACTATTTGGAGTACAGATTTGCTTGCTGGACTTATACAAAATTGTATTAAGTCATGGTGGCTTTGAGAAAGTCACTTGTGAAGAAAAGTGGAGTGGATTAGCAAATGCACTTGGTTTTCCCTCCTATTATGCCCCTGGTTTGATAAAGATTTATGAAGATCATTTGTTCCTGCCTCAATGCTATTACGAGTTCACAAAACCAGCCAAGTTATGGCCAGAAAGTGTTGCACAGAAGAAGCAACAGATTGATGCAGCAAGTGTATGCTGATCAGTGTAGAACCAACAGTGAGATGGAAGAAAATGATCCAAGAACAAGCAAAGTACCTGATTTTGATGACAGCATGAAAGAAGATGCTGAGTATGTTGTTGTTTGAAGATATCACTGCTGAAAAAAAAAAGTTTCATAACATTTAGGAGATGAATGTTAGAAATTTAAATGTTATTGAAACTTTAGTTAAGTTTATTGTGTGACAATTAATATTGTAAATATTATTAGCCTAAGTTAAGTTACCGGTATTGTTAATAAAACCGGTTTATGTTAGTTAATTGTAACTGTCATTAGGACAACATTCTGCGAACAGATGTGTCTGTTGACACAAAACAGTAGCCTATATATACATGTAATATCCGTATGTAAGATGTGTGTGATTATCCAGAAATAATAGTGATTAGTTAGTATATTTCTGTGTTCCAAAATTCTGTTTTTCCTTCTGTCCTATCTCTGCACTTCGTGTCCCTATAACATGAAAAACATCAGCAGTATTCAAGATGTGTTTAATGGATCATATGCATCTGAATGTGAAGATCCTTACGCTACAAGAGTATTATCATCACTGGGCCGTAAATGTTCTATCACTTCTCTCATGCTTGAAAGTAACCCCTTCAAATGGTCATTTTCAATTCCAGGAAGTGCAATGGCAATGGCTGTTAATGTCACTGCTACTAGGCTCCAACAATTGTGGATTTCCTCTGGATGTAAAGGTGGGACTTGGTCATTGTCGAACTCTACGACTCCATTAAATCCTGTAGACTTCTCTAGAAGCTTCGTAAGATTACTTGGTGCTTTCTCTTCACATTCATAAAGAATTCGATTTACAGAGTTGAACGTCTTGCTTAACATTCTCTTTGAAAGCTTCACATTCTCATCGATTTGCACAACATAGCTAGTATATTCTTCCATCTCTGATCTCACATTTGATGCCTTTTTCAGCTTTCTCAACAAGGATTTGGAGAAACAAGAACAGCTGGAAGTGAATAAGATCAAAAGAGATATGCACTACAAGAAAATAGGGTTTTAGCGGCGACAAAGGTCGCTGCTAATGCCTATAGTTGTCGCTGCTAATGCCTTTAGCGGCGACATGTCGCTGCTAAAAAGTCGCTGCTATTGCTTTAACACTAAAAGTCGAGTGTCGCTGCTATTTGTGTCGCTGCTAAAGCCTGTCGCCACTATTTCCTATTGTCGCTGCTAATAGCGTCGCTGGTAATACTTATATATATTTTTTTAATATTTTTTAGTAATTAATAATAAACCTGCTATATTTAATATATATTTATATATATATATATTTGTAACCTGCTATTTTGTTTAAATATATACAATACGTGCTACAAAATTCATAATAATATATATACACAAACAACGTACGTTACAATAACGTTTGTTACATAATTAGCTAAAACACTAATAATCTAATCATCATCTTCGTTGTCGTCGTTGTCTTCGTCATGCTCGTCGTTATCGTTTTGAGTACTGAACTTTCGATAGAGTTCCATCATCGCATCTTTAAATTGAGGGTTGTTATAGACAGCATCGAAATTTTCCGGCTACAAAATATATAGATATATACATTAGCTCTCATCGAAATTGGTGTATAAGAACTAGATATATGTCTCATACTAACTTATCAAGACTCGTTACAACTGTTTATAGCAAATACCGAGTTATACATACTCATCATGGCGTATAAGAACTAGATATAACTAAAACAACCTATCATCGTCAATTACAAGTATATATGTCTTATACTAATTTATCAAGACTCGTTACAATTATTTATAGCAAATACCGACTTATACATAACCATAATGACGTGTAGCAAGTAGATATAATTAATACCGACCCATCATCATCAATTACAAGTATGTATGTCTCATAATAACTTATCAAGACCCGTTATAACTATTTATAGCAAATACCGACTTATACATAACCATAATGGCAAGTAAGAAGTATATATAACTAATACCAACCTATCACCATCAAATATAAGTATATATGTCTTATACTAACTCATCAAGACCCGTTACAAGTACTTTTAGCAAATACCGAGTTATACATAATCATCATGGCGTGTAAGAAGTAGATATAACTAATACCAACCCATCATCATCAATTACAACTATATATGTCTCATACTAACTCATCAAGACCCGTTACAAGTACATTTAATAAATACTGACTTATGCATAACCATAATGGCATGTAAGAAGTATATATAACTAATACCAACCTATCATCATCAATTATAAGTATATATGTCTTATACTAACTCATCAAGACCCGTTACAAGTACTTTTAGCAAATACCGAGTTATACATACTAATCATGGCGTGTAAGAAGTAGATATAACTAATACCAACCCATCATGATCAATTACAACTATATATGTCTCATACTAACTCATCAAGACCCGTTACAAGTACATTTAATAAATACTGACTTATGCATAACCATAATGGCATGTAAGAAGTATATATAACTAATACCAACCTATCATCATCAATTATAAGTATATATGTCTTATACTAACTCATCAAGACCCGTTACAAGTACTTTTAGCAAATACCGAGTTATACATACTAATCATGGCGTGTAAGAAGTAGATATAACTAATATCAACCCATCATCATCAATTATAAGTATACATGTCTCATACTAACTCATCAAGACCCGTTACAACTATATATGACTCATTACCATTATAAGTTTGTCAGATAATTTACCTGTGATGGACGTGAGGTCTGCCCGGGTAAGTATGCGCTTGATGTCGCCGTTCCGGAAGGTTTATGACCGATTCCTTTTATGTGTCCCCGTCTGGAACCTAATATCTTCTCAAAAAGCGATACCTCATCTATTTGGGTTGGATTGTTCGACGAGGATGATCGTTCGTATTGTTCCGAGAACTCACGTATCAAAGCATGCTGTATTTTACAAAGATAATTAAATAGATTAGTATACTTTTAAGCATTAAGCATCAATATATTTTTAAGTTTAAGCATAATCACTTACATATTGCGCCTCGACCATTGGGTCATCAAATAGCCCATTCTTATTGATATGCGCATCATAAAATGCTTGGATACGACTTATACTCTGTTTAACATTAAAATTTGATTAGATATGTAAATATATATATCTGTGTGTGTGTGTGTATCTATATTGTTTGTCATAACTTACTTTTTTATGACAAGCGCTACTATACGATCTCGTCCCTCCATGATTCTTAACCACTTGTTTAGCACGATTTATTTTGTTTTGACTAGAACGCTTCAAATATTTTTCTGTGTGAAAAAAATCAATGCATCTATGCCAATTTTCCATAGTCATACCCTCAGGGGGGTTGGCCCTAGCTCTCTCAACATCCTCATATCCTCCCACTTTTTTAAAATATTTATTTGCTTCAGTTTTACGACCTCTATAACGAGCCGACATCATATATTCATAATCTGAATTGCTATACCGACATTTAAACCTACGTTTTTCATAACATGAAAAACTCTTCTGCGACGTTGACCTGAGATATGTGAACAGACATGACTTTGCTTCCATTGTTGAAGGCTTTGGATCCAATGTTTCTCAACCAAGAACACATTTAGATGATTCATGATCCATTTCGTGGAGAGGTTGAAATAAACGATGGTAGTGATACATCTATAAATTGGTGCTATGCTACCCACCGCATCCCAATTAATTGTATGGTAAAAATTACATTCGTTGACCACTTATAATCTGAGTCTCCATACCAAAAATTTGATGTGTCTCGGATTACAGTTATAAAACGTAAAGAACAAAGGCTACAGTATAAGCATAGAAAACAATACACACAACAAACCGGTGAACAATAAGAAAGCACGAATTGAGGGTTCCCAGTTTCTGCCATCATCCAATACTTTTTCACAAGATGTTTCAGTCGCTTAGAGGAGAAACGTGTCTCTTGACAATCGACAACAAGTTTCTTGTATCGGTGTTGTAAAACTTTCTTAGATGTTGGAACTGTCAAAGCTACAGAAAATGGCAGTAGAAGGGGAAATATAATCGAAGGCATTTGTACCAGGGAAGCACCAAACACATGAGTGCTAGAATCAATGCATGCATTTACGATAACAGTGATTATTAATATACCTAAGGCTAGCTACCATGTTCATAACAAGTTCCTTGTCATTCATACGCCCTAAAGATGGTAGAAAGTTGGCTAATATTACGTACAAGAAACAGATGCTGAGAGTCTTGGCATCACGTTTAGGTTTGCTAGTCATGTCGGCGGTTAGATCCAATGGTAACTTCATTGTTATTGTTACCAGAGTGATGGAAGCAGCATTGATAGTGAAAAATCTGCATGGGAACCAAAGTTTCGATTGTCGAAAACCTTGGAAGACATCAGCTGCCATTGCAAGAGTGCAAACCAAAGATGCTACACCGATATATAACCCCACCCATGGCATGGCGTCCTCGGGAGAGTGCCAAGGCATCTTGTTGGACGTACAAGGGGAAAATGAGATCAACAAGAGTTAACCGGTTCTTGATATAAATAGGAACCTAAGAAAGACTAAATATCAAACAAACTTTAGAAAAGAAAGTTTGAGGAAAGAGAGATGATGATTTATTATTCATTTATTTTTTCATGTTTATGTAATTTCATTCTTTGTCAAGGGCCAATTATGGATTTGTATATGTGGTTGAAAGTAGGCGTGTGTAATGTTCAACCGTTCCAAACTTGGCTAGCTGTACCACTACAAACCTCAAAAATGAAATAAAAAAATAAAATGAAACAATTAAGAAGCAAAACGATTGGGATTAAAGGGTTGCGTTTGGCAAGGAGCGTGTGTTTAGTAAATGAGAATTTTCGGTTTGAAGATTTTAATAAAACTGAGAATATAATAGTTTTTAAGAAAACACATTTTAGAGATGAGAATGTGTTTAGATATGTCATAAATGGTTTTTGCGTTTTCATTTTCACTTTCTTATATTACATAGATTGGGTGACTAAATTGAAAAGAAAATGTGAAAACCTCAAAAATGTGTTTTCAAGTTTACTTATAAAGTTAAAAGCTAAAAACTTAACATATGAAAAAACAATGGATATGAACGTGTTTTCCAGAAACCATATATTGTTTTCAATAAAATGTGTTTTCAAGTTTACTTATAAAGTTAAAAGCTAAAAACTTAACATATGAAAAAACAATGGATATGAACGTGTTTTCCAGAAACCATATATTGTTTTCAATAAAAATTTTCATCGAAAACAGGTTAACTAAACAGACCCTTGCTTTTGATTTTTGAAAGCTCAAGCTCAAAAACTCCGTTTGGTACTTGATAAGAGGTTAAGCTTTTGATTCGGATTTGAAAGCTATCAAAAGCTCTTTCACAAAAACGCTACTTTTTGAGCTTTTGCTAAAACGAAATTACCTTTTTACCATTTAAACAATTATAAACTACAATTTTTAATTAATATCTATGAGAAGTTGTTTGTCATCCATAAGCCCTAAAGATGGAAGAAAGTTATGTAGCATTACATACTGTAGGAGTTTTAGGGAAAAAAGAAATAGAACCATGAAAAGTATTCGTACAATCTGAAACTATTACAACTTAATACAAAGAAAAGTAACTGCAAACTAAAATTAAGGAAACCATAAATAACCTACACAATAACTGACTTTGACACATTCAAAGTTTTAAACCTGCTGTCCTAATCATAATTAATTAGTCCAGCAGACCTAAGCATTTCGTCTAACACTCCTCCTTGCTTTAGGGACTGCTGCAAACACCAAGCCGTATCCTTAAAGACTCAAACTTGTTAAGTGGCAATGGTTTGGTGAAGATATCAGCTAGCTAATCTTCGGTTTTGCAGTAAACAAGTTTAATGTCTCCATCCTTTTGTACCTCCCTTAAAAAAAACAACTTGATGTTAAAGTGTTTGGTCTTCCCATGAAACACCGGGTTGTTTGAGATAGCAATAGCAGATTGATTGTCCACAAAGATTGTTGTACTTTCCTTCTGATCCAGATTTACATCTATTAAGATTTTCCTCAACCACAGAGCTTGATTAACGGCAGCTGTTGCAGCAACAAACTCTGATTCAGCAGTTGATTGAGCTACAATATCTTGTTTTTTTGAACTCCAAGAGAAAATACCAGAACCAAGAGTGAAGCAGTAGCCTGAAGTGCTCTTCATATCATCAGCACCTCCCCAATCACTATCCGAGTACCCAACCAATTCAAACTCTTTGCTTCTGGTGAATTTAATTCCAAAATCACTTGTGCCTTTGATGTATCTAATCACCCTCTTAGCTGCTTTTAGATGCAACTCACTTGCACAATGCATGAAGCGTGACAGCACACTTACTGCATTTAAAATATCTGGTCGACTTGCAGTAAGGTACATGAGGCAACCAATCAGACTTCTAAAATAAGCTGGATCAATCTTGTCCGTCCCATCTTCTTTACAAAATCTTTCCTTTAGATTCATTGGAGTGTTCACAGCTTTGCAATCTTCCGGTTTAAATTTCTTTAGAATCTCCTTCACATATTTCTTCTGACAAACAAAAACTTCATGTTTGGTCTGCTTGATCTCCATTCCGAGAAAGAAAGTCATCAACCCAAGATGTGTCATCTCAAACACTTCCATCATCTCTTGCTTAAATTTTTCTACAAGACTTGTATTATTTCCTGTTACCAGCAAGTCATCCACATACAATGAAATAATAAGAACATTAGAGTTGGAGTGTTTAACATACAAAGTTGACTGAGATAAGCTTTTAACAAAACCCAGGTTCCGTAAGTGTTCATCAATTCTACTGTACCAAGCTCTCGGAGCTTGTTTCAACCCATAAAGTGCCTTCTTAAGGAGATACACCTTATCTTCTTCTCCTTTCTTCACAAAACCTTCGGGCTGTTCAACATAGATTTCTTCATTCAGAAAACCATTCAAAAAAACTGACTTGACATCTAGTTGATACACTCTCCAATTCTTTTGAGCAGCCACAGCAAGAAGTAACCTGATGGTGTCTAAACGAGCAACTGGTGCAAAGGTTTCCGAATAGTCCACACCAAATACTTGAGCATACCCTTTCACTACAAGTCTCGCCTTGTATTTGTTTATTGAACCATCTGCATTTAACTTTGTTCTAAACACCCATTTAACTCCAATCACATTCCTATCACGAGGCTTGTTCACCATAATCCAGGTCTTATTTTTTTCTATCATTGCAAGCTCCTCCTTCATTGCAACCATCCAATTCTCAGCTTTTTCTGCTTCCTCGTAACTAGCAGGTTCACAGACAGCTATATTGCATCTTTCATAAACATCAGCTAGCAATCTTGTACCTCTTACTGGAGCATCATCCACCATCTCATTTATCCATTTTTCATTTTCATGCTGTTGTGTGATATGATGTTCTAAGTCCAAAGAAAGATTTTGATCTTTCTTGTTTGAATCATCCCAATTCCATTCTTCATCTTCCACAAAATCCACATCTCTACTGATGCACATGCTCCCTGTTTGTGGTTGGAACACTTTATAAGCTTTGCTAACTGTGCTGTAGCCTATAAAGATGCCCATTGATGCTCTTTTATCTAGCTTATCTCGTTTATTCTGCGGAACATGTGTGAAACACAAACAACCAAAAACTTTCAAAAATTTTAAAGAAGGTTTGTAGCCGTACCATGCCTCAAAAGGTGTTTGATCCTTTAATGCCTTTGTAGGGAGCCTGTTTTGAAGAAAAACGGCCGTATTTGCTGCCTCCGCCCAAAATTTCTTTGGCAAATTCTTCTCATGCAACATGCATCTTGTCATCTCTAAAATATATCGATTTCTCCTCTCACTGACTCCATTTTGTTGTGGAGTGTACGGAGCTGTAAGTTGATGTTCAATGCCTGCATCATCACAAAATTGATTGAATGTTGCACAAGTATACTCCTTGCCATTGTCTGATCGAACAGACTGAATTTTGCAGCCACTTTCATTTTCAACTTTCGCTTTGAATTTCCAGAACACTTGAGCCACCTCTGATTTGTGCTTTAAGAAAAAAAATCCAACACATCCGCGTATAGTCATCAATAAATATGACATAGTAACGACTGCCATTCAAAGAAGGTGTTCTTTGAGGACCTGCAACATCTGTGTGAATTAATTGTAACTTCTTTGATGCTCTCCAAGTCACTGTGGGAAAGGGTTTCCTACTTTGTTTACCAAATTGACATGCACTGCAATTCGACATGTGATCTTCAAATTCAGGAATATCATTCACCATCATCTTTGATTTCAAATACAACATCCCCTTGTAATGTGGATGCCCGAGCCTCTTGTGCCAAAGTTCTATGACACTTTCTTTACTTGGAAAAGCCATTTGCTCCTCCTCCAATGGATTTAGAGTAAAACTTTTCCCTTTCATTTTGACTTTAAAAACATCATTACCATCTGCATCTTTAATTAAGCAGTACTCGTCTCCAAAATTGACTTTAAAGCCGCTTTCCATTAATTGACCAACACTCAACAAATTTTGATCTATTTCAGGAACATAAAGAACATCAGGAATAAATTTTGTACCTGAACAACTAGTTATTACAGCAGTTCCCTTTCCTTCAACAGAAATATAATCACCATTACCAACTTTAACTTTCGTTCTGTTTGATGACTTCAGATCTTGAAAGAGCCTCTTATCATTAGTCATGTGATTGGTTGCACCACTATCAATCAGCCATCCTTCATTCGATTCACTGCTGGAAAAACATGTAGCAACAAACAATTGATCTTCCTCTTCTTGATCAGCAACTTTTGCTTCCTCATCTTGCTGTTCACTTTTGTTTCTGCAGATAATTGCATCATGCCCCATCTGATTACATTTGCTACACTTTACATCAGGCCTTCGCCAACATCTAAAAGGAGGATGACCCTTTTTTCCACAGTGTTGACAAGGAGGAAAATTACGTCTGATGGGATTTGTTGGTTTTACTTTGCTATTTGTTGCACTGCTCTCACCACTTATTACACGAGTCTTCTTCTGCTTTTCATCATCTTGATGCTTGACTGCTAAAGCACCTTCAACCACTCCCTCTTGTCTCATTACACGACGTTGCTCTTGTGCTTGCAAAGCACTTAAGAGTTCTGCTAGAGTAATTTTTGTCAAATCCTTGGTGTTTTCTAATGTGGTGATAGTAGCTTCAAATCTTTCAGGCATTGTCACAAGGATTTTCTCAACAATTCTTGAATCTTCTAAAGAGGATCCAAGTAATCTGATCCGATTTGCAATACCAAGTAATCTATCAGAATACTCCTTCACAGTTTCAGTTTCCTTCATCCTTTGCAACTCAAATTCACGTACCAAATTGAGCACTTGCATTCCTCGTATTCTTTCATCTCCTTCATACTCAGACTTAAGATAATCCCAGATCTCCTTTGATGATTTTAAAGACATGATACGGGTGAATACAGTGGATGAGACTGCAGCAAATAAACAGGCTTTTGCCTTTGATTTCTTTGTCTTCTTTTCTTTGTGTGATTTAATCTGCGCTACTGTCGGATTATTTGGGAGTGCAGGAACTTCATAATCTTCTTCCACTGCTTCCCAGAGATCCAAAGCAGCCAAATACGTCTCCATACGTATCGCCCAGATCTTGTAATTGGTTCCATCAAACACTGGTGGAGCAAGTGCAGTAAGGCTTCCGCTGGATTCACCTTCCATGATTCTTCAATTTAATCTCACACAGGACCCTTAAGAAGAGGGCTCTGATACCAATTGTAGGAGTTTTAGGGGAAAAAGAAATAGAACCATGAAAAGTATTCGTACAATCTGAAACTATTACAACTTAATACAAAGAAAAGTAACTGCAAACTAAAATGAAGGAAACCATAAATAACCTACACAATAACTGACTTTGACACATTCAAAGTTTTAAACCTGCTGTCCTAATCATAATTAATTAGTCCAGCAGACCTAAGCATTTCGTCTAACACATACAAGAAAGAGATTAGCATTGTGAATGGTGATTATTCTTTGGTATAGTTAAATCCAATGGTAACTTCATTGATATTGCTAGCAGTGTGATAGAAGCAGCATATATATTGATAGTGAAAAATCTGTATGGAAACCAAAGTTTTTCCATTTTCTGAATTCAGCGGTCATTGCAAGAGTGCAAATCAGAGATGTTACACCAACATATAATCACGTCCCTAGTGCCAACGCATACATAAGAAACGCTAAAGATCAAACAACTTAAAAAAGTGTTAACAAGTTTGGGGAATGAGATCAAAATCCATCAAGGTTGATTTTATTTATTTGTTTATGTATTTTAGCCTGATTATGTAATGTTTAGTTTCCATTAATCTTAATTTCTAATGGGTCAGTTGATGTGTTTGAAACTTGAAAGCCATAGTAAACACATCATTGATCGAGCTAAAGCCTTGACCCAAATTATAATAAATGGTGATTGTGGAAATTTCTTTAAAAAAACTTTTCAAAGTCTAATTAATAATTCAAAGAATACCTAAAAATTATATCAAATGTAATTGACTGCTCACAAATCACAATCATGATGGAACTAAACGAGAAAAATAGGAACAGCCGCGTACTAAAAACAACTATCGATCCACGTACGTTATTGACGCATCATTCCACACATGTTTCAACAATTTAATTTGGCATGCAAGTGAGCATGCAATATTATATGCTAGAAGAAGTTCTTATAAGAATCCAAGAAAATGCAACGAAAAATAAGCTAGCAGTGGAATAGTATGTAAAAATCTAAGAATGGCTGAGGTTGGGGCAAAATCTTTAAAAGATTCACTAGAACTTGAAGAAGCACAACCGATGGGCTTTGACTCTTTAGTATTTCCATTCTCTTCGATTCTTTTTACCAAATGCAACCTAAATTTCTCCGTCCAATAAAAAAGCTCATTTACTTGCATGATGATAACTTGATAAGGTACTTTATTAATCCATTTCCATGTGTCTTTACGTCAGCAAAAGGATAGGGTCGTAATACGTTCTATAATAAGCTCGTGTACTAAAAGTATAATGTTAAAAATATCTTTAGACACATACAAATATAATGTTTCGAATATGTATTTTGAAATGATATATTAACATATATATATATATATATATATATATATATATATATATATATATATATATATATATATATATATATATATATATATATATATATATTATGTATTTAACATATATCATTTATTAGTTCTTATGAGAATCCAATTTATGCATGGTTTATATTTCAAATGAACGAACATGAACAAGTTAAGTTTTATAACGAATTAACATGAATGATACAATTTGTTTGTTTAATTATCATATTTGTTCGTTCATTTGTTCAATTAAAATTAAATGCATGATTTACCTAATTATATAAAAATTATCGTTTTAAATGTTATGTTTAAATCTAAAGCTAGATGATTGTGTGAAGCAATGTATGCCGCCTATAGGATGAACATGCTAACAAATCCGCTTAACTCTCGACACATGCTTAAGAGACAGCTAACTACAAACATGGAACTAAGCAAGAAAAATGGGAACCACTCAGACATATTTTGAAGCATCGTTCAACACAGGCTCGAGTTTCAACGACCAGATCATAAGCTTCGATCAATGTACGTTGATGGATTAATCCCGATCAAGTCTTATATTAGTATGTTAATTATGTAAAGTATGAAAGTATGATGTATGAATTGTAAATTATAGTAAGTAGAAGGACCTATTTAGTATTTAGGAAAACTTGAAGGGTTGCACCTTTTCATAAAGGTTGTGACTTTTCTGAAAGGGTACCAGAAGGGTTGTGACTATTCAACGCACCTTATAGATTATTATAAATAGGTCCAATGTAATCATTTGTAAGTGTGATTTCTGAAAGATTGTTAAATAAAGTTCATTTTAGTAAGTAAATCTTGTGTATTCGAGTGTAAGAATCCAGACAATTAGTATAAGAGCGAAGGTTATTTCGATCCTCATCATATACCATCAGGAACAGTACGCAAGAGTCTTAGAAATTCACCAAGACGTTTGTTTACAGAAACAACGTCAAGTAAGAGTAAGAGTAAGCAATTGACGGGGCGGCCGAACATACGGTTCTACCACCAAACCGACATCAACGTGACCAGTGGTCATCACAGTTAGTCAAATTCGAAGACCAGCAAGTAAGAAAGGCACAGTAAGAAAAATCCCACACAGAACCGACGCAAACAAGCAAGCAGTAAGCCCATCGCAATTTCACAGAAAGTATACCCTAGAAATCGGATAGCATAGATAGTAAAGCCAAAATCAGAGAGAATAAACATGATTTTGAAGCCAACCGTAAGAAATCCTCACGGTTAGGAGTCCAGAACCACCACCGAATCACCAGTTGCCACCACCAGAACCACCACCGAACGTCACCATCATTAGAGGCAACATTTAGGGTTCCAAAAATTCCAGAAATCGAACCATCGCAACCAACCGTCGTCTACCACCACCAGAAACCGCCAATCACCACCATAGAACCAAAACCGACGATTGATACATAGGCGTCGATTAGGAATAAGGCAACAGAAAGGGGATAAGTTGCACCGATTAGTAACAACGGTAGCATCACAGAAAGGCGCATCACATGGGTTCAAGTAGGGGTTATACCGATTCGAAGACATCGGTTCAAAAGAGAAAGAAGCGTCGATTCAAATAGAGAAAGCTGAAAACCGTAGCACCGGTACAAGAGAAGGGGTAAAGGAGAAAGCATCGCATCGATTGACCGTAAGGGAGAAAGCGTTGCACCAGTTGAAAGATAAGTCACATAGGGCAGATAAGGCCCAAAATCAGTAAGAGGAAGTGAGCCCAAACAGTTTATAAGAAGGAGCCCATCAGGTTTCATCTTTTAATTTACACATCTTTTAATTTTATTATTATTATTATTATTATTTTAGACAGTAAATTTTTAATTTATTTAAGATAATAGATTAAAAATTTAATATTAGTCCGTTACAATTTTTCGTTAAAAAACGTAGAATTGTTGAATTGTTTAAAATAATAATTGTGGTTAGTATAAAAATAATACTAAGTAAGTAAGTAAGAAACCAAGGAGTTACAAAAATCCGTGTAACACCAAATTTGGAGTAAGTTCAGTACGAGTACGTTAGACAACCGTGACCGGCCAGTTTGTCTAAAACCCGAAACTTAGTGTTGTAAGAAACCTTAGTGTTTCTAAGTAAGTAAGAAAACAACCTAGTTTCACAGTAAGTAAGTAAGAGAAAAACCATAGTGTTTTTCAAGAAATCCTAGTGTTTCCCAGTAAGAAGTAAGAGAAAACCACTGTTTTTTCACAAACCTAGAGTTTCCCAGTAAGTAAGAGAAAAGTCGTTGTGTTTTTCAGAAACCTAGAGTTTCCCCAGTAAGCAAGTACGTGAAAATCATAGTATTTTCAGAAACCTTCGTGTTTCACAGTAAGAGAAACCATAGTGTTTCAAAGCAAGTAAGAAACTGATCAAACGATCAAAAGTACGAAAGTAAGAAGTAAGGTTGGTCACATTCAGTGATCACAAGAAAGTAAGTAAGTAAGCATTAAAATCTTAAAATTCAAAACTATGGCAAGAGGAGAAGCATCTACACAAATACGTGAGCAAAATGTAACACTTCAATGCCCGAAACTAGATGAAACAAATTATACTACCTGGGCAATCATAATGGAAACAATATTAAAAGCATATGATCTTTGGGAAACACTTGATACCACAGAAGATATAGATGAAAGAAAGATGCACACAACAAAAGCAATAATACTAACAACTTTGCCACAAGATATTTTAATGCAAGTTTTACAGTATGCAAGTGCGAAAGAAGTATGGGAGTCTATCAAAGTACGATACATGGGAGAAAACCGAGTTCAACAAGCACGCCTACAAACTTTAAGGAGCGAATTGGAAGCTTTAAAAATGAAGAATAACGAGACAGTAAGCAACTTTGCAGGAAGATTAGGAAGCATAAGAGGCAAGATCAAAAGTCTGGGTTCAAATATTAAAGACAAAGTACTCGTAAGAAAGCTAACGTGAAAGAGGTACGAATCAAGAACGAAGCAAAACCAGAATGAGATGTTATGAATGTGGAGAATTTGGTCATTTTGCATATGAATGTTCAAAATGGAAAGAGAAAGACAAGAAGCAAGAAGCACATATCGTCTATCTAAGCGAAGACGAACCTACATTACTGTAAGACAAGATGATCGTGATTAAAGGGGTGAATGATGGATTAATCCCGATCAAGTCTTATATTAGTATGTTAATTATATAAAGTATGAAAGTATGATGTATGAATTGTAAATTATAGTAAGTAGAAGGACCTATTTAGTATTTAGGAAAACTTGAAGGGTTGCACCTTTTCATAAATGTTGTGACTTTTCTGAAAGGGTACCACGAAGGGTTGTGACTATTCAACGCACCCTTTAGATTATTATAAATAGGTCCAATGTAATCATTTGTAAGTGTGATTTCATAAAGATTGCAAATAAAGTTCATATTTGTAAGTAAATCCTGTGTATTTGAGTGTAAGAAATCTCAACATACGTTTCCACATGGTTATATAAGAGTAGTAATTTCATCATCAGTATTTAATTTATTTATTTACAAATAATAGACATATTGTGTAATCTTGACCAAGCAGGTTGTGACCCAATGATCCTCTATCACATTGTGTAAATTATAGTAAGTAGAAAAGGGCACAAGGGCTGGAGTCGCATTGTGAAACATCATATCTACCAAAACATGTTTTGCTCATAGACGAGATTCTGTAATTTGTGGAACTTACCGGAAAAATATACATTGGTCAAAGAGGCGAAGGACCATAACGAAAGCTAGGCCTCAACTC
>JAANYP010006161.1:0-14997 GCA_020465985.1 Centrapalus pauciflorus
CAATATGAAATTTAATAACACTGTATATTTGTGAGATGAATAAATAACATTGACTTCTATAAGATAAAACTTATATCCTAAATGTTGAATAACAAATAAGTATTTTAGATCTTGGGTGTAGGAGTGTTGTAAATTACATGATAAGAAATTCTACACATATTCATATTACACATCGGGTTTGTACTTGTAATCAATAATTTTTCATTTTTATTTCCATACAATCCTCGAATTAATTTTGTTACTATTCTTTTTCCACATGTGTCAATTGTGGTTTATACAAAAATATACTCACGATTATGATATTTAACATTTATATATGTAAAAATAAATAAAAAATAATTAAAATATTATGAGATAAATAAAATGTGTCAACGAATACTAAGTTTGTAGAATTACCGTAAATTACACGAAAAAAAATGCATGCACATAAGAAACGAATCTATGCCCGTCATAAGTTCATATTCATATATGCTCGTTATCATTTTTATCCTACAATACTCAAACACCAATTGAATACTATTCCTATATAACGATCTATTTATATTTACATTTTTCTATATGTTTGAGACTCTTTATTTTCCGATGATATATTTGCCTACATTGAATGAGATATAAATATATAATTGATTTCTTAATAACAAAATTAAAAAATAAATGTCAATTAAAAGCTTAATGAATTAAAAAATAAATTGAATTCATTGGTCATATAAGTTATTTTTTGAATAATCTATTGCATTGATTTTGATGGTGAAAAAGTTTAAACGTTTTATAAATTATAAATACTTTAAATAAATGTTGAGTGTTAAATAATAAATATTTTTAATTGGTTATGACTTATGAGTGATGAAAAGTTTCATTTAAGTTTAATTTCACATAATTATTTTGAAGATTCATGCATCAATATTATGTTATAACTAATGCTTTCACATAATTATTTAGTAGACTTAAAAGACCAAGCATAAGTTTCAATTAAGCTCAATTTATAATTATTTTGAAACCTCCAAAGGACTGCATTAATATTATGTTGTAATTCATGCATTGCCAACTTTTATTTTAGAATTTATTAAAAATGAAAATGAAAAAAATGAAGAATGTTTATCTTTAATAGACTAACATGCCTTATAGTTTTATATAGATAAAAATTAAATAAATATACGAATGGATATGACAATTTATTATATGAAAACTTGAATTTTATAAGTAGATTTTAACTGGCAATCAATCTATGTAAAATAGCCTAAAAACCTTAATTACCAATTTAAAGTAAAATAAATATAATCAATTTTAAAATTTTAAAATGTTATTAGAGTGCACAAATTAATAGATTAATCAATCATTTATTACATAGGATTCAAAATTTAATTAAACAATAAAATATGAAGGAACTAAATATTATTTTACATGTTTTTTACATTAAAACTAATTATATCTTTAATATTGATTACTTTTTTGTTAATAGTAGTAAAAATGTATTTCACTTCTCCCAATCTTTTAATATTTTTTAACCTTTCACGTCTACTAACCTTAATATTTCTTAATTATTTTTAATTTATTTTAAAATTTCTATTGATGTCATAAATATATGTCAAAATTGTTTATGGAACCAAAAATTGGTTTAATGTATTTTATTATGCTAAGTTATTTTGAAAATAGAAGTTTATGGATCAAAATTCAGTGTATCGAGTCAAAAGTAGTGCATGCGAACATAGTAAGAAAAATATTTAATCCAAACCTTACATGAATTTTTTCTTCAACTGATTAGATCTTGTAGATGTTGTTTCAATTTGCTATATTTTTCACACATATTCTCGAGTTGTATCCAATTTTTCATTCTCCTCCTTCTTTAATCCTTCATCATATACATAAGATACTTAAATCATGGATATATTTTAAATATATGAATACATATAAAAACAACAATTTTGAATAGAAATATTATATCAATATTTGTTAATACATACTTACATATAGAAATAATAAGATACCTGAATTTCAATGGCATACATGAATTCCATCATCTTCCCTCTTAAAATGGTCCATAAAATTAGGTTCGAATATCTTTGCAGTTACATGTTTGAAACCATAATTTTTCTTGTTTTTTTCATTTCAGTTTTAAAATTCATGATGGCGTAGCTACCGATTCAAAAATCATAATCTGTCACCATTTGATACCATAGACTTTATTCATTGTATCGAGTCAAAAATAATGCATGTGAACATAGTAGATCAAGAAAAATATTTAATCCAAACCTTACATGGATTTTTCATTCAACTGATTAGATCTTGTAGATGTTGTTTCAATTTGCTACATTTTTCACACATATTTTTGAGTTGTATCCAATTTTCCATTCTCCTCCTTTAATCCTTCATCATCTTTGAAAAACCAAAAGAATGTATTAATGAAAAAATTAGCATGATAAGATCTCATTTAGTAGAAACCAAAAGAAAAAAAATAGACAAGCTATTGATGGTTGATAATTGAATCAAGTGATTTTATCAATATTCTCTTGTAACTGATTTTTTAATTAAATGCAAATTTGATTAGATAATTAATAATCAATAGAGAATAAATTGATTTCATTGTTAAGTAACCGATCATTGATTAGACAACTATTAATGAATTGGTTTCAAATGAGTAAAAGTTATAACTCCTTCACAAACACTATCTATTGATATTTCCTCTATTTTTATTAAAACAGACATTGAAAAATTAATCAAACAAAAAACTTTCTTTTGCCACATGTCATTCACTAATATCTAATTTAAATTTAAATCAATTTAAATTAAATCAAATTTATTCTCACATACTCTAATCCCACTATTCTATTCAGTTTGTCACATATCGGTAATTTCTTTTGCCACATGTCATTCACTAATATTTATTTCAAATTTAAATAAGTCAATTCAAATAAAATCAAAATTCTCACATATTCTAATTTAACTAATCTAATAAATAATTAACTAAAATCTAATAAACTATAATATTCTAAAATTAATTTATATATCTTAATTAACTTTTATTTTTTTATAAACCAACCCATGTAATACATGAGTATTTAACCTGGTATAATAACGTACATATTAGTTATACAATTTATGAATGCTAATATAAAATTTTAAATCATATTTTAACCGATAAATGTAAACACTCAAATCTTCTTTAGAAAAACTTTATTTACCATACTAAAAGAAAAATACTATAATTTAGAGTTTAAAAAATGATCCTTAGTGTAGTCAATTAAATTAGTTATTTTAATGCAAAGTTTATTATTAGTATGATCATATATAAACTAACTCAATTTACATAAATATCTATTTGTTTCATGGAGTCAATTATTATACATTAATTTTAACTTGTATTTCAATATAATCACTTAAATCGTATTTAGAAAATAAATTTAATCACCAAATTAAAATTAATTTTTAACTTGTATTTCAATATAATCACTTAAATCATATTTAGAAAATAAATTTAATCACCAAATTAAAAACAAAAAAATTCCTCAAATTGATTAGTGGGTTAAATAATGTAAGAGTTTATTTTTTTTGAACGACAAACTATCCTACTCCTACTCCTAAACTACTCCTTTTACCACACGGCAAACTTTCACCACCTAAATTATAACTTGCCTCCGATGGGAGTCGAACCCGTGACCTCTCGCTTAAATCACCACCCTCTTACCGCCAGACCAAAGACCCTTTGGTTGTAAGAGTTTATTATAACTATTATGTTTATGGAATAGTTAAGACATCATTTTTTTAATTATATTCATTTATTACTAATGAATGATTACTATCATCTTTTAGTTTAGAAAAATTAAAATTGAATCACATAGTTAATACCCTTATTTATTTCATGGGATTCAACTTTTATATATATACTAGTCATGACGGCCTGTGCGATGCACCGGGCTAATTGATTTTTATTTAAAATATTATGTTATTATTAGAAATGTATCTTTGTCTCAGAAATGTATGTTTGTTAGGGCCACTATATAAACTCTAAATTGACAAATATCACATCAAATTGTATCGTCAAACAAATTTGTGTGCATAATCAACTACATTAAAACGATATAAAAGGTGTCATAATAGTAATGAAAGTAAATTGTTAAATAGGGTAAATTAAAGGTTGGTAATTAATTAATAAAAAAACTAAAAGGTTGGATGGTTTTGTTATCATAAGAATTTTTAAATATTGAGTATAAAATTAAATAGAGCATTTTTTATGGCAATTGAATGGTTTATGTCGTAATTCCTTATGACATTTATTTCAAATAAAATAGAGTATTTAAATTACATCTTTAGTATATATAAATAAGTGAAGATGTAAGAAATTATTGACATTAATGAGTTAAATAATAGTCATTAAACAATCAAGTTAGAAAAGGGTATTCACCAAGTGCTTAGAAACGTATCAAATTGTTGAGCATCAATAGTTTCAATAATAACAATTAAGTAGCGGTGAATAGGGTTGACTTCGATAAAATGAATTCAGATTGTTTTGTTCAATAATATCTTGTATTTTATGAAAACATATTCCCATCACGAATGAAGTAATGAACCAAAAACATAATTAATAATTAATTGTAAATTACCAATTAATAATGGATAAATATGCACATAAAAAAGACAATCATGATATAACTATTTCGTGTAATACAGAATGATATAAAAAGTTATTTAAAATATTAAAATTCTTATTTGAACAAAAGTTTTATATATTTATATATATAATCACTATTACAGAATGACATGATATAGATATTTATAAATATATTTTAATTTATAATGCACAAAATAATATTTAAATTAAAAAACATTAATGATATTTAATATTTTATGTATCGTAAAAAAGATCATATAAAATATTATTATCCCGATTAAATTAAAAAAAATATGCATGTATTTTAATGGTCACTATTTAAAATTCACATGATTTTTGTTGTATTTTAACAAAATGATTTTCATATACATAAATAATAAACTGTAAATATTTATTTATAAATGAACTCAAAAGACTCTATTATACTATATTATTATTTATAAAAGAACTCAGTTATATAACTTTATTACCCTTGCATCTAGAACTCAAAGAAATCAAGTATATAATAATTTTCTTAATAAAAATATGTATTTAATTATTTATGTTAATAGTCACTATTTAAAAGTGACATGGTTTTTGTTATATTCCAACAAAATGATTTTCATATACATAATTAATACACTCTAAATATATATTTATAATAGAACTTCAAGAACTCTATTATATTATATTCTTTATTAATAAAAGACAAAAATAATACACTTTAAATATTTATTTTATAAAAGAACTAAAAGAACTATATTATATTATATTATTTATTATTTATAAAAGAACTCGATATAAAAATTTATTACCTTATATTTACAACTCAAAAAAGTCAAGTATACAAAAACTTTAGTACATTTTTTTTAATGCATATGGACTCGACTATTATAGAAAGAACTATATAATATTATATTATTTATTTATAAGAAAACTCAAAGAATTCAATTTAAAATTTTATTAGCTTATATTTAGAACTCAAAGAAGTCGAGCATTCAAAAAATTTATTACAATTATTTAATGCATATGGACTCAACAAAAATTTAGTTGTTCATGCATTTAAAAAATTTATTATAGTTTTAAACTATATAGTTGAAAGAAATGGATGCCAATGACCTATTTATGTTGGTGAATATAACGTTGACATATATAGTTTTTTAGCAACAAACCTTTAGGATATATGACATATCAATATAGAACACATCAAGCACCTACATCAACATAAAAAATTTATTAATAAAAACATATAAATCGAAAAAATTTAAATAAATATATCAAATGTAAAAAGAATTATCAATGTATGGATTTAAAAACACATCAAATTTTTTTCTAGAAAATCTATTTGTCAAGAACTTCTTTGCATGGATGGTCACTTCAATAATGTCCATCAATATTAGGGGTGTGCAAAATAACCGAACCCGAATAACCCACCCGAACCGAATATTAAACGGGTTATTTGGGTCGGGTTATTCGGTTTTCGGTTTTGTTAATCGGTTAAATGGTACCCGAACAATATATTCGGTTCGGGTATCGGGTAGAGTTCATGTTTGTTCGGGTACCTAAATAACCCGAATAACCCGTTTAATTTTTAAATTCTCAATTTTAATTAGAATTAGAATTGTTTATATATAAAATTGTAAAGATTTAAATTCCCAATTTTAATAGCCAAACCACTTAACCCATGTACCCAAATTACCCAACCCATTTAGCATGTTTAAACTAATTTGTAAAGCATTTCATTTTTTATATCAAAACCGAATAACTCTTTTAACCCAAACCGATTAACCCGATACCCATTTAACCCGAAACCGATTAACCCGTTTCCTTATTTGGTTCGGGTTCGGCCAAAGAACTCACACTCTCAAACCTGAATAACCCGAACCGAATAACCCGATACCCATTTAACCCGCCCGAATAACACCCCTAATCAATATCACTGTCAAATACAAAATATCACAAAATAAAAACAATAATAATCAATTTTACAAAATAGAATAAAAATTCATGTGTTAGAGATGAAAAAAAAACTTAATATTTGAAAAAGAAATCAAGAAGAAAACTAACCGGTGAAATTTTAGGTAGAAAAATGTTTTAGGTTGACAAATGGATTATTTGCAACCCATACTATTTAAAACTTTTGATGATCATTCATCTTCTTTGTAACCTATGGATAAATAATGAAAAAACAATTAATTATAGATAACCAAGGGTTATGAAACGGTAATGACATTAAACAAAAAAAAAACAAAAATTTTAATGAGACATAATTTTTAAATATAAAAGAAGATAAGCTAAAAATGAAATTTAAAAGTAAATATATAAATATATATAGTATAGATATGATAAATGTTGTAGATATTTAATTAAAATTAGATGGACTAACTATTTTTAGATATTTAACGAAAATTAATAAAATGATTACTATTGTTATTTAATAATTTTTTTTACTAAAATTAAATCAAATAAATAACACTCATATTTATTGCATGAAACTCAACTTATATATAATAGACTCAACATTTATAAGAACAACTAACTAAATATAATTATATATTACTTGTTAACAATTTAAAGTTAAATTAACTCATTAGTTTTCTCATTCAATAAAAATTAAAATTAGATATGATAAATGTTGTAGATATTTAATTGAAATTATATGGACTAACTATTTTTAGATATTTAACGAAAATTATCAAAATGCTTACTATTGTTATTTGATAAATGTTTTTAAATTTAAATCAAATAAATAATACTCATATTTATTGTATTAAACTCAACTTATATATAAGACTCAACAATTATAAAAACAACTAACTAAATATAATTATATATTACTTGTTAACAATTTAAAGTTAAATTAACTCATTAGTTTTCTCATTTATTAAAAATTAAAATTAAATTAACTCACTAAGTTTCTTATTCATTAAATGAGATTTGTCATCACATTTATTAGATGGAGGACTCAACTTTTATATATATATACTAGTCAAAATAACCCGTGCGATGCACTGGACTGTAGTTTTATTTTTTGATTTAAATATTATGTACTTATTAAAGATTTAATTATATTTTTGGGTCACTATATGATTTTAGATTGTACAACATATAGTATTTAGTCATAACTTTTTATAAATAGCAATTTTATAGTCTTGAAAATACACACTTTTAATTCAAAAAAATAAAAGTCATTTGTTTACGTCTTTTAATATTTAATTTATTTAAGTTTCTTAACTTTACGTTTTAAAAGATTTTAAAGTATATATATTATTTGTTTTAAGTAGAAATTAGAGGAATAAACTTATAATAATTTTCCTGTATTTTTTATGTTAATGATTATTATATATTAAATTGGAAAAAAAAGAATTTAATTCAAATCTCTAACAAAGTAAAAATTGTTATTCTAATACAAACTTTAATATTTGTATGAAAAAATATAGTTTTTCTACATATATAGGGAGACTACTATGAACTTTTAAAGGTTGATTTTTAGAGATAAAAACATATTTATCTTTTGATGAAATGATTTTTTATTAATAATTGTCTAATAAATAAATTTAAGACTGATTTTATATTTAAATAATTGAATCATATATGACATTCCGAGCAAATGATAATTAGATAAATATTTTGTAATAAGTAACAATCAAAAGAGTCATGTAATCTTTCTTATACATAAAATATACGAACAACAATTATTATTTTATTTGGAACAATATATTAAAATTAAAATTGCAATACTTGATTATCAAGGTTTTTGAATAAACATTTGTTTATGACTATGGTACGAATTTTAATCACTTGTTACTAAAATGATGATTAAAAAATATTTTTGTCTCGACTATTGGAATAAAAACAATCATAACTTAAATATTATTTATTTAAAAAAATTATAAAATCACAACACCGCAACCATAACTTAATATGCGAATACTCAAGTTAGAATAGAATACAAAACAAATTTTATTTATTAAAATTTTAAATATAAATATAAAAAGCATCATTATCATTTATTAGATTGACTCATTATATTTAGATAATAAATAAAAATTAACAAAATGATTTCTTCTATTATTTATTAAAAATTTAAATTAGATCACGTAAGAACTAAATGATAACTACTATTATTTATCAAAAAATTTAAATAAAAATAAGGTAATTGATACTCTTAGAATTGAACTAAGTGAAAATAAATGAGGGATGAACTAATGAAAAGACAAATAAGAGATTAAAATGTTACAAATTAAGTATTTATAATTAATGATATTTACTATCATTAATTAAATAATCATAACTTTGCATTAAAACTTAAAATTGAAGATTTAAATGCATACTTATATAATATATTTTTCTAAAAGTAAAATACATAAGTTTGTATTATTGATTTTTTTAATTGTTTTTTTTAATAACCATAAACGTTCAATAAAATTTTAATATCTATGATTTTATTAACTCTATTTTTATATAGAAAAAGATAAGAACCTAATTGGTAATTTAAAATAGGGATAATTGCGCAAAAAACCACTAACTTGTCATTCTTTGTGATTAAAACCCCAAACCATTTTTCGTTGCGTAAAAAACTCCGACCTAACTAAAAATCAGTAAATCAAGGTTTTATCAATGGGTAACCGGTTTAAACCGATTTTAAATCCTACGTGGACCGGTAAATAACTTACGTGAAATAAATTTTAATTGTTGAAACTGGTTGCCAAGTATTACACATCATTTAAACCCCCGTTGATGATGTACTCCCGTTTAAAAAGTACAATTAAAAATTATTAATGGGGGGTTTAAATGATGTGTAATACTTGACAGCCGGTTTAAACAATTAAAATTTATTCTACGTAGGTTATTTACCGGTCCACGTAGGATTAATAACCGGTCTCAACCGGTTACCCATTAATAAAACCTTAATTTACGAATTTATATTTAGTTTGGGGTTTTCTATGCAACGAAAAATGGTTTGGGGTTTTAATCACAAAAAACCGACAAGTTTGGGGTTTTTTGCGCAGTTATCCCTTTAAAATATAGAGTTTAATCTAAAATTTTATAGTTAATTTTTTAAAAATAATGTATTTAAAAAGTTATAAATTTCATATTTTGAACAATAATTTAATTATATGTTTTTTTTTATCTAATTACAATATAAAAGCAACTCTAGGTACTTCAAATTGTTTCTTTTTACCATAATGAAATTACAACCAAATAACAAAACGTAGTACTACACTAAATGAAATATACGAATTAAAAGAAATATTGAATTATTAATTCAATAAACATAAAAACTTCAAGTAAAATATATAGTGTATCGTTAATATTAATATAATATAAAAGACTTAGAAAATGTATAAACCCATAGTTACAAATATCATCATTAAATTAAATTTTAATATTAGTATTGACAACATTAAATTGTGTAACGATGGCTATGTTAAAATACATTATAATATTTATTAAATCGTATGGTGTTTAATAACGTTTTTGGATCAATATTTATTGAAAATTCTTCAAAGATGGATTAAAATAAAAAACAAATCATTAAAATAAAATATTGTAAAACTTTTATTGTTGAAAAAACTATCAAGATGATATTTATAAAAGAGTTCAGGTATAGAGAAACAAAATTTTTGTTGTTAACACATTTGTTTCTAAAAATTATTAAAGTTTAAAACTATATAGTTGAAAGGATAGATGACAATGACCTATAAGTTGGTGAATATAACGTTGACATATATATATATATATATATATATATATATATATATATATATATATATATATATATATATATATATATATATATATATATATATATATATATATATATATATATATATATATATATAAATACATACTATTTTTCATATTATTGTTAATTAGAATGTTAATTTTCATATTATTGTATGTGTTTCAACATGAATTAGAATGTCAATTTTCAAATTGTTATATGTATTTTAACAAAACTTTTGATCTTTACACTTTTGTCACTAAACTAACTTTTATTTAATACAAAATACAACTGAAAGACTGAAAGTTGTTCAATAATTAATTTTATCCAATAAGTTAGGTGAACCATCTTCGACATAATTTCTTCCTCTATAAATCATCTCACTCGTATAAATAGATTCTCTTTAACCATCATGTTTAATAAGCTAATCTGGTGAACTATCTTCGGCATAATTTCTTCCCCTATAAATCGTCTCACTCATATAAACCGGTCCTCTTTAACCATCATGTTTAATAAGCCCATCTGGTGAACCATCTTCGGCATAATTTCTAGCAGAATTATCATCATCATTTGACGTAAAACAAATGCTACCTGCCAGACAATCCCTTTAGGAGTTTGGAAACTACTCAAGGCACGATAGCTTTCTGTATATAGTACAATCATTTTAGGAGTTCGGACACTACTCAACGCACTCCAATCACAATGCTTCCACTCGATAATCAAACTGAAAAACTCATACAAAACAACAACACCATGCAAAATTAAATAATCCTCCTTTGACAATAATAGTTTATACAAAGTAACTAGTAATGATGTACCTTTCATAGCCTGATCTGAGAAGAAACTGTATCGTGAAGAAGACGTTGATTGTGGATTGTGGTGGTTTTCCATATCATATCGTCGAGACTTGAACTCCAATGTAGGGTTACAGCAATCCGTAACATCAATAAATTAACTTTTTACAAGTAAAAATGTATCAAAATCTATATATTTACAAGTAATGTGTTAAAACTGAAAGCTTGATCTCCCAGAAATTACACAACCATGGCAAATAGAGTAACACTCAAACAGATTTATCAATGAAAAATACTCTATTGGGTGAAGAAGATGAAATGCTCTGAGAGAAATATATCACTGCAAATTTCTTTCTTCAACAACAACAAAACCTCCATCTCTTTTGGTTTTTATAACCAAAGAGACTTTGGGAAAATTACATAACAGGTCCTTGGACTTTAAACATTACGAAAACAAATACATAACTAGAAATTAAATTATTACAAACTAAAGATATTAACAAGAAATTGAAATAAATATGTCTAACAATTCTCCCCCTATTTCAATTCTAGCTAACACTTCAAAAACTTCACATGTCTTGCCTCAGCTGAAGATAGACCTCAAATCGTCTAATATATTCTCGGAGGGTTAAACGATCGTCAATCATCTCAATACCTCTCCTTATCTCATTGTTTTCTTCAAGAGGAAGACGAAGTGAAGAAGGCAAGCTACTGTCTTGTTCAAGATGTTCATGAAGGCCACTTCTGATCAGTCTCAGTGTTCCATCTGAAAAGGCAGCTATTTCTTCGAATCTCATGAAGCACTTTTCATTCTTGATGTTGCAGAACACAACTCCATGTTCAGGCTTTAGAAGAACCTTAAATTGAGGGTGTTGGTGAATTTGTGGAAACTCATATCGAGGAGCTGCCAGACCTACACGACTACTCAGGTTTTCTACTGCCATTTGGAAATCTTTGACAATCATGGACACGGAGATGCGACGCATACATCGGAGAATCGCCATTATAGCACAAATGCGTGGCTTACTTGGCCTTGCCTTTTTTAGACGAAGAAACAACCACTCAAGATCGTCGAATTCAAGATTATCCAGATCTGGCTCACCAAACATAGACACATCATCGTTTTCTCGGACAACAGTAAATGATGGAGACCAGATTTTGGAAATCTTGTGGCATGAAATATCTTTGATCTTTTTAATTCGAACATTAGACTTGACTCTCTGTATTTCTTGAGGATAACGAAGCATCACGACTTCATACTCCATTTGCTCTGACCTTGGACGTTCATCGAGCCTCAGTAGCCACCTTTTAGAGATCTTCCCAACCGATTCCTTAGAAAACATAAAGTCTAAATGATGTTCAAGGAATGGAAAGAGAAGATTTTCATCATACATCTTTTTGATGTACTTCTTTCTCTCTCTCTTCTTGTGTCTCTTTCTTTCAGCCTGATTTGTGCATTCAGTTGGCTCTAAAGAAACACGAAGGTATTCATGTGCCTTTTCAACTGTCATGGCTCTCCATTTTTCCTTTTCTGAATCAAAGAGACCCCCATCGACCAATGCATCAACCCATTCTGCTTCTTTATCAGCAAGCTGTTCTTCAGTGAAGGTTGGAGCTGAAGAAGATTGTCCTACCTCTGAAGAAACAAATATTTCTCTAATCCTTCCTGGCTTAAGTTTTGTTCGGATGATTCTTTCTTCAAAGACATCGACTGTTGTGGCACGGTTCACAGATGGAATGGGAGAAGTCATGGATTCAGTTGGTTTTTCAGATGGAATTTCTTCTTTGGGAATCAGGAGATCATCATCGGAGTCATCTGAGAATATTTCAATATATCATGACCGGATGGATTCAGAGACGATTCAGATGGCTCAAAAACTATCATAGCACGAGACATATCTTGAATGTTGTGAGCTTCAGACTCTGTGACCTTTTCTAAACCCTCTGAACTCTGATCTTCCCCTATGACAGCTGAAATTTGCCTTTCACTTACTATGGCAGCCTCAGAAGGTGTAGATACCCGCTGCCTTTTCTCCACCTCAGGAGGACCCTCATCCTCAGGGTCATCATGACGACGTTTAAGTCCTTGGGCAGCGGGCCTGCAAGATTGTTCCAGGCTAGCCAAACTCTGTTGCATGACGGATAACTGGGACTGTAACTCTTTAAACTTTGATTCCAGTGATGAGTACAGTTGAACCAGTGAAACTGTAGTCGCCTCGAACTGAGAACTGATAAGAGTGGAGATTTCTGCACGGAAGGCTCTCAGATCGGCTTTCGTGACAAGATCAACACTGTGGACTGGTACGGGAGAAGGAGGAACCTGTCCTGGAGGCGGCACCGAGGAGGAGGCTGGATCCTTACCCTTCAGAAGACGAAGAATAGACCCAAACTGCTCCTCCTGGTATGCCTTTAGAGCATCCAGGTCTGCTCGTGTAACCCGGGGTTCACGTAGATCCCCCGTTTCCACCTCAGGTATAACACCTGGGTGTCCAGCTGTCACAGTTGGCATAACGTTAGCTGGGGCTGGAATTCCTTCCGTCATTTCCGCCACACTTGTGGTGTGAGCGGATCCAGAAGTTCCGGATGTCACAAAGACATCAGATGATGCAGCAGGTGTCCTAAAGTGTGTATAATGACGTGTGGGACTAAGCGTGCTCATCAAAGACGGTGACGATCGGGGCGGGGATCGTCGGATTTCAACACCTCCTGTCTCCAAATGAGACAGTGGTGGCATATGTGGAATTTCCCCGTGCGCAATTGAAACACTGGTCTGTTGAGAGACCAGTGAGTGGCTAGGATGGGGTGTGCATTCGGCCATTGGGCTAATGGCCTTAGACTGACTTGCCCGGATTTGTCTTGGTTGGGGTTCACCCTCAGCACTCTCTAACCTCTCGGCGCTCCCTGATCGATTGTCTCTCGGACTCGAAAGCACAAAGTCCATCATAGCCTCACGCTCAGATTCAAAGAGTATCTCTGCTGCAGTTAAGTCTTCTACCGCTCCTTCAGAAGTTGGGATATCAAAAAGAATATGTTCAGCGATAGGACTTGATCGTTCTTCTGCTGTGAGCACTGGTTGGGACTCCATATTCGGGGATGGACCAGGTGCGGGAATGTCATGAGCTTTCTTTGATCTGATAGCCCGTCTTGGCTTTGTTGCTAGTTGCTGTATTTGAGACGGTGCAACAACTGCTTCTTCTTCAGGTGTAACTTCCAGCCCGGCTCCCTCAATTACTTCTACTCTTTCTATTTCCATCCCGGCTCCCTCAGCTCCCTCTACTCTCTCTACGACCATACCGACTCCCTCAGCTACTCCTACGCTCTCGACTTCCATCTTGACTTCCTCAGCACTTTCAGAACTATCAGAATCATCATCTCCCCCTGCGCCCTCAGAACTCACAGAATTCTCACTCCTACCAGCTTGGGAAGGTTGTCCCGGTGCTGGGGCAGCCATAGCTGGATAATTAAGGCCTAGATACTCTCTTACACGAGTGCTCGATTGATCAGCATGCGCTAAGAGTTCTTGCGGGAGAGGACGAATCACAATGCCTTGTTGAACGGGATGTGGCTTCAGAAATCCCAAGGAGTAGACGGGATAAATCGGATTCTTGAGTCTTGGGAAAATCGTCCTTGGATGTGTGTCCATGAAATATCTGACAAAGAGTTGGAAGAATCTTTGGAAAGGAATGTATCTTTTCTTCTTTTTGTCATTAGCTTTATCTTGAATATATTCACTGATTTCTTTCCAGACAAAGTGACCGTAGTCAAAATGACGATCAAATACAAACGAGTGAAACATTCGAAGCGTAGCCACACTTCCAGCGTCATGGCCAGATGTTTTCCCTGTCATGCACTTGGTCAGGATATTCCAGATGACGAACCATAGACCCTGA
>JAANYP010006162.1:0-29820 GCA_020465985.1 Centrapalus pauciflorus
GCTATTTGCCTCTGCTACCTTAACCTTGGTCTCGGCTAGCTCTATGTCCTTATCTTTCAGACTTTTGGTTAAGGCCTCTACGTGCTCATACATAAGCTCTATCCTAACACACTGCTCACTCAGTTTGTCTTTTAGAACGATTACGTCTTGAGCATCAGCCTTAAGCTTTTCTTTTAAATCTTGTTTTATATCATTTAGGCTTGCATTTTCTATTTTTAAGTTTTCATTTTGAGCAGCTATGGTCTTATGTGAGTCTAAGACTAGATTTAACCTATCGTTAGAACTAACACATAAAGCACATAATTCATGAAATAGAGAATAAGAAAGACTAACCTTTGAGTTGTCAGATTCCACGTTGGCCATCTGAGCAGCAAACTCCAGCACGGTCTGATCATTCGCTTTCTCTACCCACATCGGACTGTTTTCCCTTGTGGTCTGCTCATCTTCATCACAACCATTCTCCGTAACTTCAGCCATGAAAGCTCTAGCATTGGACTCAGGATGTGAACTCCAGTCATAGGAACCATCTAGCTGTCTGTCAGAAGTGACATTTGATATCAGACCCGCTAGATTGGCTTGACCAGATGAAGAACTTGGAAGATATCTTTGTTGGGACTGATTTTGGAACTGTCCCTGATGCTGACTCTGCCCCTGGTATGTCTCTACCTTCGGTCTTTGACACTCCCTGGCGAAGTGTCCCAATCCCTGACAGTTATAGCATTTCACCTTGGACTTATCAAATCCGATCCCTTTGTTATTCATCTGTAGATTTCTTCCAGTTCTCTTTATGAATCTCTTAACCCGTTGGGTTACCATGGCCAGTTGCCATTTCAGATCCATTTCCTCTAAGTCATCAGGGTCGACCTGATCGTAATCTTCATCCCAAAGAGCCGGATCATTAATCTTCCCTTGAACGCAATTTCCGTATGCGGCCACAAACGAAGCAAGTAGATTCAGATGCTCTTCCGCTGACTTTGCGCTCATAGGCATCTTCGAATAGCTCTGACTGGTCGATGCCTGTTGGACTTGAGGTTGCGGTTCTTCCGATCTTCCTAACCCTAAGAACGCGCGATTCAGTGAGTCGTCCGACTCTGGTGGCGATGACGTTTCTCCGGTGAAAAACGCTGTAGCACTCTTCTGATCAGCTGTCACTGATGATTTTGATGTCTTTCCAAATACATAGCCGGATTTTGGACTTGCTCGTAATCAGTCTCAGCCTTTATCATTTCGAAGTGATATGCCCGCAACGTTCCCACGATGTCATCCAGTGATTGAGCATAGTATTTATCTTCATTCAGCTTAATCATTGCCACGTACATAGCCCATTTGGCTGGTTGGGCATCAAGAAGCTTATTGTTCTTGTCACTGTCCGAGTACTCAATGCCATGACTTTCTAGCTCTGTTATCAGATGATAGAATCGTGTGATAATATCATCCAACTGTTCATCCTTAAGAGCCTTGAAAATCGCAAACTGTTGGGTCAACAGCTCTGTACGCTTTCTTCGCACCCGTGGATTACCCTCACACCTTTTTTGGAGAGACTCCCAAAGTTCTTTCGACGTTCTCTGAGTCCGAAATGTGTGCAAGATATCTTGAGGTAAAGCCATTCGGATAATGGAGAAAGCTTTGTTTTCGGCTTCAAATAATTTCTTGTCATCTTCTTTCATCAAATGAAAAATAATGATTTCGACCAAAAACGTGAAAAACGACAAAATGTTTCCCGAATATGAATTTGCTAAGCTCAAAAACACGTTTTTGAGAGAAAAACCGTCCAACTAGCGTCAAGAAACCTAGAATGTATCAGATGAACACGAAGAACACCAAGAACACTCCGTAGTCTCTGATACCACTTGTAAGGTCTACCAATGCAAGATCTATCTAGACGCGGATCCGTTAACGAGTGCGGAATCCTCGTTGACGGTTAGACGGACAACTCTCAACCAACGGAAACACGGAGACTATTAGACGCTGAACGAACGACACACGAACGATCCTACGTACTAATTCTCTCCGAAACGGGACTCAACTAGCTGATAAACTCGAGATCGCCTATTGCTTAATTCCTCACGAATTCTGCCAAAGGTCTTTTGATGATTCGAGTCTATCCCTAATTATAGACCCTGATTCGAGTCTGTTGTGGGCCAACCTCGAATCTGGCCTAAGGCCCATTCGAATCTGTCCATCTGACAGATTCGAATCTAACCTATATTCGAATCTATGGTCTCATTCGAATCTATCTCAGATTCGAATGCCATCCTTAACCTATTCGAATCTAGCCTAATACACTTAAACACTTAAGTGATGAAACTTATGTTTTAACTTATGCTTGACATAATCTTTGACCTTTATGTTTGAACTTCTTGTAATATGTTACATCAAGTTCAAACACACAATCAGTAACAGACAAACACATATTAAACATATATATCAAAATACTGGTTAACTCAGAATATTACCTAAATCATAATCGATTAGACTGCTATCGTCACACAGGGTGTACCAACAGGGTTTCCTCGTGTGTATTTGCATGTATGCATCCATTTTCTCTCTCTCTCTCTCTGTGTGTGTATATATATATATATATATATATATATATATATATATATATATATATATATATATATATATATATATATATATATATATATATATATATATATAACCAGGTTTATCAACGTACCTATAAGATTCTAGCTTATCCAGCGTACCCTAATGTGAATGGTCATTCACATATACTTTTTTCGAATAGACATGTATAAGACAACATTATAAGACTCTTTTTTTAAAGTAGCAACATCATAAATCTTAGGGCTAAAGCCATACAATAGCAATATACTTTCTAAGGTGTATCGATATAGTACGTGTACTTTTTATATTGTTAATATGATACCTTTACTTTTTTATGATCGGATATTTCATCTAGCTTTGCCATTTGTGAAAGAATCGTCGGTACGAACTTGTTCACCGTTGGATCTGCGCGAAATTTAAGTAGAAGCTTCGCAGCACATAGTTCTTTGATCTGCACGGTGGAGATCATCATTGGAGATTTCTATAGAGGTCTGTAGGTGTTTGAAGTTGGTTGTGTTGTGTGATTTCTCCTACCAGGTTATCACAAGGACGAGAGAGTGTATTTGATGCTTCAATTATGGAAATTTGAACATCAATAAAAAGAGATATTCCACTCTTAACAGGTATAGCCAGTAACCGGTTACCAAAGGTATCGTATTGGTATGAAAAAATGTAGTACACGTATCCAATTTGAACAATTCAGAAAGTACACATGTAATATGAATAATTAAAATAGTACACTTACCATATCGATACATTTTAAAAAGTACACAACTATTCTATGACTTTAACCCTAAATCTTATAATGTTAAAAAAATCATGTAAATGGTGTGAATGATCACTCACTTGGATGACCATTCACATAAATATGCATTGAGCATTCACATAATTGTTAAGAACACAGAAAGTGTGAATGTATGTGAAATTCATATATCATGCGTATAACATGAATATAAACATTGTTATAAGAAAAAAATTTTAACAAAGTTTTTTAAGGTTGATAGCTTCGTGTGCACTTGATTTCGAGGAACCTGTGAGAACTTTTGTGCATCGGATAATCTACCAATGGTGCATAAAGGGCATTTAAGGAATATAAAATAAATTTCAAATTAAATATATAGAAATAAAAATATGGAAATTAAATCAATAATAATTACATTTCTTTAAATCTCTCCTACTTTCCATCTATTCCTCTTCCTTTCTCTCAACCACACACACACACATACTTTTTCTCTTATTTCCTCCTCCCCCTTTCGGCCCCACGAAGATCATGAACGAAGATGAATCAAGAAGATGAACCTGATAATGAAGATGATGAACAAAATAGATGATGAACGAAGATGCATCAAGAAGATGAACAAAATAGATAACGAATGAAGATGAACGATGAACACGATGCATACATGAACGATGAACAAGATGAACACTATATATATATATATATATATATATATATATATATATATATATATATATATATATATATATATATATATATATATATATATATATATATATATATATATATATATATATATATATATTTGGGTTCAAAAAAAGTACCAATGAGAATTGAGTGTACCTAAGGTACCCTTCCAAAGTCACAAGATTTAAAAAAATGGATGTGATCAAAAGTTCAAAAGTGCATGCACGTCCCTCTTTTTTAGCTGGTAGGGTATTTTCGTAATTACAGCGACCATTGACAACACTTATAAGTTGATCATTCACATTACTTAATTGATCATTCACATTACTTAATTGATCATTCACAAAACTTATTTGATCATCCACATGAATTATTTGACCATTCACAGTATTTATTTCATCATTCATAATAATTACTTGACTATTTACATTTGTTTGATCATTCACAATAATTATTTGACGATTCACACTTCTTCTACACTTATTGATCATTCACAACACTTATTTGATCATTCACAACACTTATATGATCATTCACAACACTTATTAGAGCATTCACAATTCTTCTACACTTATTTGATCATTCACAACACTTATTTGATCATTCACAAGAAATATTAGACCATTCGCATTATTTATTTGATCATTCACAACGCTTATTTGATAATTCACATGAATTATTTGAACATTCACAATATTTATTTCATCATTCACAATAATTATTTGACTATTTACACTTCTTATATACTTATTTTGTCATTCACAAGAATTACTTGACCATTCACATTTCTTCTACACTTATTTGATAAATGATCAAATAAGTATTGTGAATGGTCAACTAATTCTTGTGAATGATCAAATAAGTATTGTAGAATTGTAAATAGTCAAATAATTCTTGTGAATGATCAAATAAATGTAGAAGAAGTGTCAATAGTCAAATAGATATTGTGAATTATCAAATAAGTGTTGTGAATGATCAAATAATTGTAGAAGAAGTATAAATAGGAAATAAGTATTGTGAATGATCAAATAATTGTTGTGAATGATAAATTAAATAATGTGAATGGTCAATTAAGTAATGTGAATGATCAGTTAAATAATGTGAATGATCAGTTAAATAATGTGAATGATCAATTAAGTAATGTGAAAGGTCATATAATTGTTGTGAATGATCAAATAAGTGTAAAAGAATTATAAATAGTTATATAATTCTTGTGAATGATCAAATAAGTATTGTGAATGATCAATTAAGTAGAGTGAATGATCAATTAATTAATGTGAATGGTCAATTAAGTAATGTGAATGGTCAAATAAGTATTGTAAATGATCAAATAGGTGTTGAAAAATTGTTAATGGTCAAATAATTCTTATGCATGATCAAATAAGTGTTGTGAATGATCAATTAAGTAACGCGAATGGTCAATTAAGTAATGTGAATGGTCAATTAGGTGTTGTGAATGATCAATTTAGTAATGTGAATGATCAATTAAGTAATGTGAATGGTCACTGTGATTACGAAAATACCCTTGACTATGTGGGGTACGTTGGATACGCTGGATTTTCCTTGGTACGCAGGGGAACCTTATTCAATATATATATACACACACACACACACACACTACTATATAATGAATGCATTTGGGTTAAAGTCTTAAAAAGAATTTTTTTTTTGTGCATAAAGTACAAGTTTTCAAAGCACATGTCTGAATTTAAGAGGTATCACTATCAATGCAAAGAATACAACCCAACAAAGAACAAAAAGGAGAACTCAAATTCAGCTACAAAAATCTGGTATTTGTTTTGGAATATGTAGCCAATTTTTCTTTCCACGCCCCAAGAAGCGTCTTTCACTTCCCAAAGGTGTCTCTTCCACTCTTCCAATATTCCTTTGCAGAAAAATCATATGAATAAATTATCCATATAATATAAGTCACCTTCATCATTCTGCAATACTATTAGGTTTAGGACGACGAACTAGTGTCTTTATTCTTTACGGATATGAGTTTGAAACATGTTATCAGAAATTTATAATGAATTCATTTGGTTTTTTAAGGGCAAATGCTGACGCCGGTCGAGTACGCCCTGTTGTTATACCGTGCATTCTTGCCTGCTCTAGTTTGGTACCAACTCTTTTTGAACAAAGAATACGGGATTTTGTTTTCTTCTTTGATGACTGGATTATACCTAACTTTCAAGCTTACATCAGTAGGGGAGAAGGTATGTGTTAGACAGATTTGTCGGCCTTTCTGTTTTACGTTTGGCTTTGTGAAAATCAAGGACTCGGTCACCGTATGCTCCGAATGTGTGAATGCTGCAAAGCAGTTTTTACATATGGTAGATGTATTTTAATGAACAAACGTATTTCAGTTTTCCAGCTTGCAGATGACGAACCAACGTCTTCAGACTTTTCGGATTTACTCATTGTTGAGAACTTCGATTTAGGGACCGACGTGAAGGCAGAAATTTATGAGGAGTAGGAGAAGAAGGGTGGTTGAAAGATTTGTGAGGAGGAGAAGAAACTTTGCTTGATTCGGATAGAATGTGAGGGAGTTTAATGGTAGGTTTACGGAGACATTGATGGTGGTTGAGGGAGGCGGTATGACTAGGGGGGCGGAGAGAATCCTGGGATTTTAGAGCTTGTAACAGATGGAGATTTGGGGGCCTGCGGCGGCGGCGATGTTGGTGTCTCGTATGAATGAAACGAAGGGGGGATTGAAGGTGGTGGTTATGGAAGAAGAGGAACGAGTAGGAAGGCGCACCACAGGGGGTTTGGTCGGCGACTGAGAAGGGGTTTTCCAGGTGAAATTAGTGAGTATGTATCCCATAACTTTTAGGGAACGACATTAGTCGCTAAAACAAGGTGTTGGCGTCCGTAGACGGCTATTTTCATCAGCCGACGGCATTCCTTGCACCACTTGACTGAGTCCTCGTTGCTTAGATTTGACGTCATGCAACCCATGTCGGAGTAGCTCTACTTTTGTTGGAAAAAAGTGTAAATTTTTCAAAGGAAAAAATGTATTTTCCATGTTTTTGGACTAAATATAATTATATATAATTGTGAGATATATAATTAATATTTTGTGGGTATGTATTCTACTTAAAGAGAGGATTACAACGATATAAAGAACGTCCAAAACGGAACTAAGATGAATGAGATATCGATGCTCAAAGATTGGTGTTTGATGTGGGAAAATGCAAGTTAAAAGTGTGAATACTTGTCTCCCATAGGAAGAAGGACCAAACCATGAGTGGTTTATAAGGAGGAGCCTTGATGAGTATGACAAGTTACTCTAAGACAAATCTTGGGTCCAAACAGTAGCAAATCATTAAACTTGTGAGCACTCGCATTTGCCTCGTACTTTGTATAATGTATTTTTTTGCGTGAGCCGCGTTCGTGTCTTGAACGAATCTAGACAATTCTAGAGCCATTACAGAAATGGTTTAATGATAGAATTATTATATTTAATTATTAATAAAAAATATTTTTTTATTACAATAAAATATAATTAATTTGTTGTTACAACTTATGGTTTAATAATACAATTATTATATTTAATTATTAATAAAAAAATGGTTTTTTTTATTATTACAATATTTTTTATTATTGCAATTGAATATAATTAATTTGTTGTTACAACTCATCTCCTATAAAAGGGATGGAGATGCAAACACCAAAATACACTTGAAAGACTTGAAAGACTTGAAAAACACTTTGCATTCTTGAAACTTTTTTGCACTTTAACGGCAAGACGTTGCTGCTTCCAAAAACGAAGAACACCTTCAATTCACGTGAATTTTCAGGCAAGTTGGTTATCTCCGGCAGTACACGCTGCTTTGGCTGTTGTACCCTGGGAAACAGACTTTGAATCTGTTTTAAGGGAATCGTGTCAAACACGAGACTCGGCCTTCTTTTCCGTATTGTAATTTACTTTTTAGTATTGTTATTTCTATTACTTGTAATTTTAATTTCTGTATTTTATTTATTTTCGTGTATTGTAATTTTATTTCTGAATTGTAATTCGTAATACATTTCTTATAATTTATAATTGGTATCGGGCACACTATTCCTACAATCTTAAAACAAATTTTTACAACCACGATGTAACACCCCGACTCCCGAGCAGGTACGTGTAATTATCCTATTGACTAATTATAATAGTGATTATTGCATTGGTCCAATTACGTCCCGTATAGTGGATTATACGTGTCGGGACGGGGGATTACGTGGATTCGGGATATCATTTTAGTGGATAAATTATAATTATGGATTCACGAGATTAAATGGGATTTAATGATATAAATAGTGGATTTTTGATATTGGGGTCGGGTATCGGTGTCGAACCCGCGATATAACGGGATCCGTTTAGTTACGTATATGTGTATAACGTTGCTTCCTTTCTTCCTTTTTGTGCAAAACCTAAAGACAAGTGTGTGTGTGTGTGAATTGTGCTGCTGAATTGAAGGGTGAACTCAATTGATTGAAGATTCAAGTGCTGAAATTGGATTTAAAAGCTTCCATAGGTGTTCTTGAGTTCAAGGTGAGTAAGATCCTTCCAATTGAATCTGATTTTGTGTGTTACATGTTGAGATATGTTGGGAATTGGTGTATCTATGTGTTAGAAGAGTTTTGGTATCAATTATATGCGTTTTATCTGCTGGAAATCGAGGTTTGGGGGTTAAAACCCCCTGGACAGAACTGAAACAGCGAACAGGGGACCTGTTCTGTATCGCGAGCGTGACCGCGATGCGCTTAGCGCGGCCGCGATGTTCTTGGGGAGCGCGGGCCGCGATCGGGCCAGTGCGGCCGCGATCGGGCTTCTGCGGGTTTGGGTCGGTTTGGGCTTTGGGGGTCCGTTCGGCTGTTTTGTGGGGTTCATTTGGGTATATTAACAGTTATGGGATAATCGAGATTAATCGGGAAGAATTAATTTGTGTACAGGGATTGCCAGAGATTGTTACGGGCCGGGTTCGGAGCAATCAGTTAGGGAGATTGTGTAGGGTGATCCAGGTGAGTACACGAGTTCTTTTCAAAGGGCCTACTTTTATCGAGTCATAATATGTGCATATATTATTGTTGTGATTGTGTTGGGCACTGCGAGTTGCCCCTCGGGTATGATCTTTCTTTCTTTATATGTGTTATATGCTTGAGATCCATTACTATATATTGCGATGAGTATCGTGGGAGCTGTGTAGCTCTGTTTGACCCTGTGTAGGGTTCCCATATATATATATATGCGGCCGTTACTCCTGTTAGCCTCCACGGGCGTGGCTTGGCTCCAGGGGGGAGGGATTCCCCAATTGAGATGAGTATCTCTTTCTGTATTGGATCTCTAGGGTCTCTGATTAGAGACTCGCTGGCATGTGTTATGCCGTGTAGTGTAGGGCTGCCATGTGACATGTGAAATGTGATTATGTGAATTGTGCAATGTCTAACCCTTGTGTACTCACGAGCTGCGAAGCTTACGTATTCGAGTCTGATGTGTGTATCAGGAGAACCGAAGATAGGACCGCCAGCTCCTGAGCGACGATAGGAGCTTGACTTGCTGTGATTGGGAGATTCTGCTTTTGTATTCTGTATGTCTTCCTTGTTCTGTTGGGAAACCTTGGGATAAGTTGTACTGGGTTTGTATGTGAATATTTGGGTATGGGTCGGGTTTTGTATGTCGGGTTGACTTCTGGATATTATGGCTATGTTTGTGAAATGTTTTAATTAATCAGTGTTTGTGTAAACCCTTGACATCGGGATATGAATATTATATGCGTTTATGCCACTTGTGTATTGTATATGACGTGGCTTTTAGCTGGGTTTGGAGGGTGTTACATGTATGGTATCAGAGCTTGTGGTTTTAGTATTGGGCATCGGGGGATGCTTGAGCTTAGACCGTGTTCAGATTCTTGGGAGTATTCCGGTGACGGATACTAGAGGATTTAATTATCCTGGCTTAGTGTATAACGCTGGGAGACTTACCTGTTGTGCTTAATTGCCTTCTTTTGTGCAGATTAGTATGGCAGATCAGGGAGAGGGTTCTGGCCCGGGTAAGCCGCCGGGCGATGATGAGTATATCCACAAGTCAGAGTTACTTGGGGTTCTTACAGAGTTTTATAGACAGCAAAGAGAGCTGGAGAGGGAGCAGGGACATGGTACGGGGCCACGTTCTGGGGGTGGTCCGGATACGGGCACGGGTGCAGGTGCCTCTTCGTCTACATCTCAGCGAGGGGGTTCATTTAAGGATTTCATGACTGGGAATCCTCCAGAGTTCAGAGGCGGGGGTGAGCCAGGGATGGCACTCGCGTGGGAGCGTGAGATTGAGTCTGCATTTCGGGTTGCTCATGTGGACCCGAAAGACATGGTAGGGTATGCCACGTATCAGTTGAGGGGTGGAGCCTCACAGTGGTGGAGATCTATCGAGTCTTCCATGTCTGATTCTCGTGCATATGCGATGTCCTGGGCTCAGTTTAAGGACATGTTTGAGATTCAGTATGCGCCCCGTGATGAGCAGAGAGAGATGGAGCGCCGCTTCCTCCATTTACAGCAGAGGGATCTGTCCGTGCAGCAGTATGTGGATCGATTTAACGAGTACTCCCAGTTTGCGCCGCAGCATGTGGATACAGAGAGGCGCAAGGCCGATGCCTTTGTTGACGGTTTGAGACCTGACATTAGGGAGTTTGTGGGATTACAGGAGACGTCATCTTTCGCTAGAGCGCTGGAGTTAGCTTGTATAAGGGAGCGAGAGATCGAGAGGCAGCGGGAGCAGCCGCCCACTCAGAGACAGCGCACGGGGACTTCTGAACAGTCCAGTTATTGGCGCGAGCCGAGGGAGCAGCAGCCCGAGCAGGGCCGTCATCAGGAGCAGACTATAGGTCCGCGCAGGGACCGAGGCAGGGACAGAGGCAGAGATAGAGGTCGAGATGACAGATCCAGAGGTCAGGGCCAGAGAGATAGTCGTACAGCTAGTCAGAGCAGTGTTGGGCAGGGGTCCCGGGCATCAGGGAGCAGAGCTGACAGTTCATCCGGAGAGCGAGATTGCCCGAGATGCCACCACAGGCATGTCGGGCCGTGTGCTGGCGATCAGTTTAGATGTTTCAGATGCGGTCAGTTCGGCCACACAGCTACAGCATGTACAGCCCCTGAGGCATTATGCTTCCGATGTGGGAAGCCGGGTCATCGCATGAGAGATTGCCCAGAGACAGCGCCAGCCGTACCGGGAACGAGCACGAGTGGTGCCAGAGCAGAGCCTTCTTCTTCCACCTCCCGCAGGGATGCACCACCGAGAGCCAGAGGCCGAGTGTTCCAGGCCACAGCTGAGGAGGCCAGAGATGCTCCAGATGTTGTTACGGGTACGTATATTCTGAATGGCTTGCGTGCGCGAGTCTTATTTGATTCTGGAGCCGATCACTCTTATGTGTCAGTGTCCTTCTGTGCTTATTTTAATGTTGCTCCTACTGTGTTATCTGTGCCATTGATTGTCGAGAGGGTAGACGGCAGTACCGCTTTAGTGAGCCGTATTTATCGAGAGTGTGTACTCGAGATCGATACTCACCGATTCCTGATCGATCTACTGCCTATCGAGATTAGCAGCTTCGATGTGATTGTCGGTATGGACTGGATGACAGCCCGTCAGGCAGACATTCTTTGTGCTAAAAAGATGATCAGGATACCGATTTCTGAGACTGAGGTCGTCACAGTTTACGGGGAGAGGCGAAAGGGCGAGATTGGGATCATCTCGATGGTTAGAGCTCAGAGATACGTGACGAAGGGTTGTGAAACCTTCCTGGCTTATGTGATTGACGCCCAGAAGGAGAAGACGAAGGTAGGGGATGTACCTGTAGTGCGAGACTACCCTGAGGTATTCCCAGATGAGCTACCTGGGCTACCGCCAGATCGCCAGGTAGAGTTCCGGATCGACCTTATCCCTGGAGCGGTGCCGATTGCGAAGACGCCTTATAGGCTGGCACCCACTGAGATGCGAGAGATGATGACCCAGCTTCAGGAGTTGCTGGATAGGGGATTTATCCGTCCGAGCTCATCACCGTGGGGAGCACCGGTGTTGTTTGTGAAGAAGAAAGACGGTACCATGCAAATGTGTATCGATTATCGGGAGTTAAATAAAGTGACAGTGAAGAATAGATATCCACTTCCGCGAATCGACTATCTATTCGATCAGCTACAGGGATCTAGCTTTTTCTCAAAGATTGATTTGCGATCGGGATATCATCAGCTGAAGGTCAGGGAAGAGGATGTGCTCAAGACAGCCTTCAGGACGCGCTATGGACACTATGAGTTTCTAGTCATGCCATTCGGACTGACTAACGCACCCGCAGCCTTCATGAATTTGATGAACAGGGTGTGTAGAGCCTTGTTGGATCAGTTTGTGATCGTGTTCATAGACGACATATTGAACTATTCGAGGAGCGCTGAGGAGCATGAGCAGCACTTGAGGGAAGTCCTGAGTGTGCTGCAGAGAGAGAGACTCTATGCGAAGTTTTCGAAGTGCGAGTTCTGGCTCCGAGAGGTGCAGTTCTTGGGCCATGTTGTGAGCAGCGAGGGCATCAAAGTGGATCCCGCGAAGATCGAGGTTGTGATGAGTTGGGAGCAGCCTAAGACCGTGGCAGAGATTCGTAGTTTCCTGGGATTAGCAGGCTACTACAGATGGTTCATTCAGAATTTTTCGCGGATAGCCATGCCGTTGACGAGACTGACACGGCAGGGCGTACCATTCGAGTGGAATGACGAGCAGGAGACTGCCTTTGCTGAGTTGAGAGCTCGATTGTGCCAGGCGCCGGTGTTGGCCTTGCCCGAGGGTACGGATGATTTCGCTGTGTACTGTGATGCATCAGGGACAGGGCTGGGTTGTGTGTTGATGCAGCCGGGCAAGGTGATTGCCTACGCTTCGAGACAGCTGAAGACATATGAGGAGAATCATACTGTCCATGATCTTGAGTTGGATGCCATAGTCTTTGCGTTAAAGATATGGCGACATTACTTATATGGGTCCCAGTTTGTTGTTTATACTGATCATAAGAGCCTTCAGTATCTTTTCAGTCAGAAGGAGTTGAACATGCGACAGAGACGCAGTTTAGAGCTTCTGAAAGATTATGACTGTGAGATACAGTATCATCCTGGGAAGGCGAACGTAGTTGCTGACGCCTTGAGTCGTAAGGCGTGCGCTCAGACAATTACCTCCCGAGCTGTGAGACTCGAGATCACCTCTACCCTGATTGACAGTCTGAGATTGGCACAGATAGAGGGTCTGCGGGAGCAGAATGTGAAGAAGGAAAGGTTAGTTGGGCAGACAGAGTCGCTGGTCAGGGATGACCGAGGGATATATACGCTGAGAGGCAGAGTTTGGGTTCCCAGAGTTGGGAACTTGCGACAGTTGATTCTTGATGAGTCACATAAGTCGAGGTTGTCTATTCACCCTGGGAGCACCAAGATGTACCGAGATCTCCGAGAGTTCTACTGGTGGCCGGGTATGAAAAGGGATGTGGGCCGTTATGTCGAGCAGTGCATGACATGTTTGCGGGTCAAAAGTGAGCATCAGAAGCCGCACGGCCGTCTACAGCCACTGGAGATTCCCGAGTGGAAGTGGTACCACATCACGATGGATTTCATTGTCAGACTTCCTCGTACTGTGCGTGGGAACGATATGATTTGGGTCATAGTAGACCGGTTGACTAAGAGTGCGGACTTTCTTGCGGTTCGGGGTACGATCACGATGGACCAGCTAGCGCGGCTGTATACTAATGAGGTGGTGTCGCGGCATGGGATTCCGAAGTCGATTACTTCTGATCGCGATACTCGATTCACCTCGCGGTTCTGGCAGAGTTTCCAGATAGAGCTGGGTACCCGGGTTCAGTTGAGTACAGCTTATAGGCCTCAGACAGATGGGCAGACCGAGCGCACCAACCAGACACTTGAGGACATGTTGAGAGCATGTGCCATAGACTTCAGAGGTAGCTGGGATGTGCATCTCCCATTAGTAGAGTTTGCTTATAATAATAGCTCCCATGCCTCGATTAAGATGGCACCGTTCGAAGCATTATATGGCCGTAAGTGTCTAACCCCCGTGTGTTGGGGTGAGGTCGGTGAGCGACCGATCAGTGGGCCCGAGCTACTTCAGGAGACGAGTGATAAAGTAGCTATGATCCGGGAGCATATGCGTGTTGCACAGAGCCGTCAGAAGTGCTATGCTGACCGCCGTACTTCCGAGCTCGAATTCAGTGTTGGGGATCAGGTGTTGCTGAAAGTGCCTCCGTGGAAGGGGGTAATCCGATTCAGACACCGGGGCAAGCTGAGTCCGAGGTATATAGGGCCATTTGAGATCATTGCCAGGGTCAGAGATCAGGCCTACCGGTTGAGATTGCCGCCAGAGTTAGCCGGTGTTCATGATACATTCCATGTGAGCCATCTGAGAAAGTGTCTAGCTAAGGAGGATCAGTATGTGCCTTTATCAGAGATATCCGTGGATGATCAGTTGAGATATGCTGAGCAGCCAGAGATGATTACTGATCGGAAGGTGAAGAAATTGCGCAACAAAGAGATATCATTGGTACTCGTTCAATGGAGACATCATAAGGGTACCAGCGCAACTTGGGAGCCCGAATCTGAGATGCGAAGTCGCTATCCTTTTCTGTTCCAGAGTCAGAGTTAGATTCCGGGACGGAATCTTTGTAAGGGGGGAGGATTTGTAACACCCCGACTCCCGAGCAGGTACGTGTAATTATCCTATTCACTAATTATAATAGTGATTATTGCGTTGGTCCAATTGCGTCCCGTATAGTGGATTATACATGTCGGGACGGGGGATTACGTGGATTCGGGATATCATTTTAGTGGATAAATTATAATTATGGATTCACGAGATTAAATGGGATTTAATGATATAAATAGTGGATTTTTGATATTGGGGTCGGGTATCGGTGTCGAACCCGCGATATAACGGGATCCGTTTAGTTACGTATATGTGTATAACGTTGCTTCCTTTCTTCCTTTTTGTGCAAAACCTAAAGACAAGTGTGTGTGTGTGTGTGTGAATTGTGATGCTGAATTGAAGGGTGAACTCAATTGATTGAAGATTCAAGTGCTGAAATTGGATTTAAAAGCTTCCATAGGTGTTCTTGAGTTCAAGGTGAGTAAGATCCTTCCAATTGAATCTGATTTTGTGTGTTACATGTTGAGATATGTGGGGAATTGGTGTATCTATGCGTTAGAAGAGTTTTGGTATCAATTATATGCGTTTTATCTGCTGGAAATCGAGGTTTGGGGGTTAAAACCCCCTGGACAGAACTGAAACAGCGAACAGGGGACCTGTTCTGTATCGCGAGCGCGACCGCGATAGCGCGGCCGCGATGTTCTTGGGGAGCGCGGGCCGCGATCGGGCCAGTGCGGCCGCGATCGGGCTTCTGCGGGTTTGGGTCGGTTTGGGCTTTGGGGGTCCGTTGGGCTGTTTTGTGGGGTTCATTTGGGTATATTAACAGTTATGGGATAATCGAGATTAATCGGGAAGAATTAATTTGTGTACAGGGATTGCCAGAGATTGTTACGGGCCGGGTTCGGAGCGATCAGTTAGGGAGATTGTGCAGGGTGATCCAGGTGAGTACACGAGTTCTTTTCAAAGGGACTACTTTTATCGAGTCATAATATGTGCATATATTATTGTTGTGATTGTGTTGGGCACTGCGAGTTGCCCCTCAAGTATGATCTTTCTTTCTTTATATGTGTTATATGCTTGAGATCCATTACTATATATTGCGATGAGTATCGTGGGAGCTGTGTAGCTCTGTTTGACCCTGTGTAGGGTTCCCATATTGAGATGAGTATCTCTTTCTGTATTGGATCTCTAGGGTCTGTGATTAGAGACTCGCTGGCATGTGTTATGCCGTGTAGTGTAGGGCTGCCGTGTGACATGTGAAATGTGATTATGTGAATTGTGCAGTGTCTAACCCTTGTGTACTCACGAGCTGCGAAGCTTACGTATTCGAGTCTGATGTGTGTATCAGGAGAACCGAAGATAGGACCGCCAGCTCCTGAGCGACGATAGGAGCTTGACTTGCTGTGATTGGGAGATTCTGCTTTTGTATTCTGTATGTGTTCCTTGTTCTGTTGGGAAACCTTGGGATAAGTTGTACTGGGTTTGTATGTGAATATTTGGGTATGGGTCGGGTTTTGTATGTCGGGTTGACTTCTGGATATTATGGCTATGTTTGTGAAATGTTTTAATTAATCAGTGTTTGTGTAAACCTTTGACATCGGGATATGAATATTATATGCGTTTATGTCACTTGTGTATTGTATATGACGTGGCTTTTAGCTGGGTTTGGAGGGTGTTACACACGATACCGGTTATAAAATTAGAAATTTTAAAGAAATTATTTCTTTGATTCAAACAAGTTTTGTCTCGAAGTAAAATTTCTATTACATTATTGTTTCGATGCAAACGAGTTTTGTCTCGAAGCAATTGTGTTTCCATTTTATTTAATTATTTCTGTTTCGTTACAAACGAGATTTGGTTTCGAAACGGATTTAATATTGCAACAGATTCAATTAAGTGTTTAATTTGAACGGCAGATTCGATTATTCAGTTTTGGTTTCTTAAGCATTGAACGGATGATTCAAATTTAACTTTTAATATAAAATTTGTTATTATTCTCGTTCGGGTTATAAGTGTTTGAAGAACGGTTGATTCATTCTTCACTTTGGTGTTATCACTTTGGTGTTAAATTGAACGGCAGATTCAATTTTAGTGATAAAATTGGTTATAATAAAAAAAAGATTTAATTTGGTTATAAAGTGTGTAAATTGAACGGTTGATTCAAGTTTTGTCAATTGAAGTATTTGACATTGTTTATAACAAAAGATTTAATTTTGTTATAAAGTGATTAAATTGAACGGTTGAATCAAGTTTGATCAATTAAAGTATTTGACGTTGTTTATAATAAAAGTGTAATTTTATTATAAAGTGAGAAAATTTTATTTAGAGAGTTTATAAAGTATTTGTTTGAAAAGAAGATTCACAACTACTTATAATTATTTTCTTTGGCGTTAAAAAAAATGGAAATGTTAGATGGAGTTGTGTCACGGTCGATGACTTCAACTATAACATCTATTGCTAAACCATCGATTAAGGATATGGTTGATATGATTGGAGTTCAAAATGCGAGTAATTTTGCCAATCATATTGAGAAATCTGAATTGTTTTCTGATTTGGATCTTGAACCATGCGTGGTTCTTGACGGCAACGGTGAAGTTGCAAGTGTGATGAATGTGAATATCACCGCAATGGTTTCTGATGTAGAATTGGTAAAGTCCGAACCGAATGAATGGTGGATTGACACTGGTTCTACCCGACATATGTGTTCGGAGAAAAGTTTGTTTACTACTTTGAAAGTAGTTAATGGAAAAAAGATCTTCATGGGAAACTTTGATACGGTTGATGTCAAAGGTGAAGGCGATGTGTTCTTGAAGATGACATCCGGGAAAGATCTTAAGTTGACAAATGTTTTGTATGTACCGGAAATTCGAAAGAATGTAGTTTCCGGATGGCTGTTAAACAAGTTTGGATTTAAAATGGTTTTTGAATCTAATAAATTTGTTTTGACCAAGAATGACCATTTTGTTGGAGAAGGTTTTGCTTTGAATGAAATGTTCAAAATAAATTTGATGAATTTGAAAAGCAATTTTAATAAAACGACTACAAATTCGGTTTATTTGACAGAATCTTCTAACGTATGGCATGGTCGTCTTGGACATGTCAATTTTAATTCTTTACGTCGTTTAATTAAGTTAAATTGCATTCCATCGTTTCATATTGATTCAAATTATAAATGTCAAACTTGTGTTGAAGCCAAACTTACAAGATCGTCTTTCCAATCGGTTGAAAGAATAACCGAACCACTTGATATGATTCACACGGATGTGTGTGATTTAAAATCCATTCCTACGAGAGGTGGTAATAAGTACTTCATCACGTTTATTGATGATTGTACTAGATATTTCTATGTTCACTTGATGAAAAGTAAAGATGAAGCAATCGATAAGTTTGTTTTATACAAACAAGAGGTTGAGAACCAACTAAACAAAAAGATTAAGGTTGTAAGAAGTGATCGAGGTGGTGAATATGTGTCACCGTTTGCGGATTTATGTGCTCAACATGGAATCCGACACGAATTCACCGCTCCTTACTCACCTCAACAAAATGGTATTGCAGAAAGAAAGAACCGAACATTGAAAGAAATGGTGAATGCCATGTTAATTAGTTCGGGAATGAGCCAAGAAATGTGGGGGGAAGCTATCCTCTCGGTTACTTATCTTTGAATAAGATACCCCGCAAGAAATTGGACAAAACACCGTATGAACTTTGGATGGTTCGGCTTCTTCACCACATTTATCTAATGCGATGAATTCAGATTCCATCGTAGATCTAGCTATCACTGTTTGCTTGGAAGACTTCCAAGAAATAGTAGCCCCACCAAGTGTAAATACTTATCCACTTGTGGATCTAGAATCTTTTATATCGGATATCCAATTCGCATCGTTGTATCCTTCTATAACAGCTGGATATCTCTCATAATGCAGTCAGTACTCTCTAGTATATATCAAATACCGAAGTACTCGTATAACACTTTTCCAATGAATCCGACTCGGATTACTCGTGTACCTACTTAGGCTGCTTACAGCATATTCTATGTCCGGTCTGGTACAAGACATTAGATACATTAGACTGCCTATAATTCTTGAGTATTCTAGTTGATTAACACTTTCACCTCTATTTTTAGATAGATGTTGATTAGTGTCAATTGGAGTTCTAGCTATACTAGAATCACCATTACTAAATTTCTCAAGAATTCTTAGTTGCTCTCGCAGAACCAGGCTAGTGTTCCATGACTATAACGGACAACACTATGAGGAGTTAACCTTGTTAGGGAGATTCTTGTGTGAAGTGTATTGTCGTCTTCACAAATGGCAGCTCAGTTTAAAGACATCGAGTTCTACTGACGGCTAGAAGGCTAAGTGCATTTCATAACGGAAGGTTCAAAGGTTTACACCTACCTATCCTATGCAAGATTTCAACCATTGAAAACTCATTGAAATTTTATGTGTCTTCGATCAATCTCATACATGTGGGGGATGATTGAAATGTGTTTTCGATCGTTCTCTCATTCATGTGGGGGATTGTTGGAAAAAAGTGTAAAGTTTTCAAAGGAAAAAATGTATTTTTCCATGTTTTTGGACCAAATATAATTATATATAATTGTGAGATATCTAATCAATATTTTGTGGGTATGTATCCTCCTTGAAGAGAGGATTACAACGATATAAATAACGTCCAAAACAGAGCTAAGAACATAAAATTCCTATTTATTTATTAAATTTTTACTTTATTTACAACGATATTTTTCCATGTTTTTATTTATTGGTTTTTATTTTATAAAATATTTATTTATTTTATTATTAATGTTATCCTTATTTCTATATTTAACTTTATTTTATTTACGTCTCATATCCAATTTATTTATTAAATTTTTTACTTATCTTACGTGTTATTTGTGAAAATATATATGCATTTTTATCTTTCATACGTTTGCATCTAATTATTTATTACGTTAATATTATTTTACTTAATTATAATTTTTATAAACAAATATAAACTAAGGTTCAGTCTAATATAACTATTTTGTTATATATCGTGGTGCTCGTGCTATCATTTTATTCTAATTATTTTGGGGTTTTATTCATGTTGATTTAAATATTTTTTAATTGTAACACATTTTACTAGCTTTATTTCTTTTATTTTGATTATTTTGTCACATTAATATATTTTGCTTTTTATTAGGATTATTTTATTACATTAATATGTTTTGATTTAATTACAAAATATACAAACGAAAATGTATCTAACAGAGTATACAATTCAAGACATATATATTTCGTTAAATCAAAACATATAAATGTTTTTGTTAAGTTTATATGGTTTATATATTTTACTTAAAAATTACAATTAATTCAAAATGTATTAACGTTATAAAATATTTAAGATAAAAATGAATAACATGTCAAGTTTATATATTTTTTTAAAAAATAATAATTAAGTCGAAACGTATTAACGTAACTAAATATTTAAATAAAAAAAATAAGATGTTAGGTTTTTATATTTTTATTAGAAATTATAATTAAATCGAAATGTAATAAGTAACTTAAACAAATGAATAAAACGTAAAATTTAAATTGAAACGTATTAAAATAACTCAATATTAAAATAAAAAGAAATAAATACTAAATTTGAATCCAAATATATTGAAAAAAGATATTAAATCAAAATTAATAATACCCTTAGTTTATATATTTTCTTAAAAAATATAACTAAATCAAAGTATATTAACGTAATGAAATAATTAGATAAAAATATATAAAAGATAAAAATGTATAACTATTTTAACAAATGAAACATAAGATAAATAATTGTTTAATATTTAAATTGAATATAAAAAAAACATAAAATGAATAGATTAAATATTCTAATTGGATAATCTTAAATAAATAAGAATAAATATATTATAAAATTAAAAATGTATATATAATAATTAATTATTTTAAATTAATATTTAAAATTTAAACAAAACTAAAAATTTATGAAAAGGACTAAAACTGAAAATAAATTACATAGTTGAGGGACCAAAATTGTTATTGAGAATAGGGTAAAACCGTCATTTAAAAAAAGTTAACAAAAAGAGGGACCATTTTGCAAGCAAATAGCGTTTTGAGGGACCATTTATGCAATTTTTAAGATTACGGACCAATCTATAATTTCGATCAAACCACAGAAACCATTTATGTAATTTACTCTTAAAATAATATTTACTTTATATTCAATTAACATATTAATTGTTTAGATTTTTTTCTGTTGAATCTATTTAGTTGGCATTCTATTTACGATATCAAATTGCACATCAAATAGCTTGAAATGAGAAGTGTTACATTTCTCCTCTTAAGATTGATTACTATATTGAAATGCACAACTCGAAAAGAAGTTTGAAAATGGAAGTTAATCTGTTCATTTTTTAAGGGTTAAGTACCATTTTAATCATCCAACTTTTAGAATTCTCTTATTTAGCCATTAAACAATTATTTGTTCTGTTTAATGTTCTATTTTGGAAAAAATGAATAAAACTAATGGCAAAAGTGATATAAAATATGATAGTTTAGTGGCCAAATTGGTACTATTTTCAGTGTCTAAATCAGTAAAAAGAAAGTTTAGTGGCTAAGTATGTATACGAAAATAGTTTAGTGTCTAAATCAAGACAAATATTAGTTTAATAGCTAAATCGTAAAAAAGCTGAAAGTTGAATGCTAAAAATGACACTTAACCCTTTTTTTAATGATATACATATAGTAAATAAAAGTCGACATCTCTAATGACCATTTATAGGGGTGTTCAAAAATTAAATTCGGATATCCGAAATTTCGGATAATGAATTTTGCTATCCGAATCCAAATCCGAAATTTCGGATATCCGAAATTTCGTATTCGGATATCGGATTATCCGAAAATTCATTTTTCTAATTTTTTAAAAAAAAATTAATTCAAATATTTAAATATCTAAAATACAAACTCATATACCCAAATACATATTAAAGATAAATATATCACAAACTAAATTTATCCGGAATTATTTTTACTCAAAATGACTAAAAATAGATTAAAAAAACTAAATTATATTAAGTACTAGTTAATAATTCTATAATATCAATAGAAAACTCAAAAATATACATTAGAATAACAATAAACACTCAATATTATGTAAATAATCAATCCTAAAGGTATAAAAAATATTTTTTTTTTGGATTTTCGGATATCGGATTATCCGAATATTTGAAAATATTTAATTTTTACTATCCGAATCCGAAATTTCGAATATCCGATTTTCGGATCGGATTTTCAGATTTTTATTTCGGATGTTCGGATTCAGATTTTTATGAACACGCCTAACCATTTACTCTCCCAAGGTCTTTGATCCCCTTCAAAGTTGGTTTGTTCTTTGATGTGCTACTTAACAAACAAATCAAATACTCACATATTTAACAAACATGTTATTACATGAAATTATTCGTCGCCGCCGCTTTGCGCGGGTATACTACTAGTGTGTGTGTCTATATATATATATATATATATATATATATATATATATATATATGTATATATAATATTATTAATTGAAAGTTTTAGTTTAAATCAAACTCTAATATAATAATATAATATACATGTTAATATTTATCTTTATTATTTAAACCTTATATAAGTATCTCTATATTTATATATCTATTAAATAATATTAATCTTTTATATATTATCAAATGATATATAAATGACTAGATAATTATTTATAATTATCTCTTATTTATTTGTTTATAATTATCCATCCAATTATTTAATAATATATGATAATACTAATTCAAATAAATCAATCTTTTATTTAATATCCAATAAAAAATAAAAGACTAGATAATTATTTAATTATCATCCAATAACAATTAAATCACTGCAATATCTAATATTGCACTTTTAGTCCCTGTACTTTGAGATCTAATTAATCATCCATTAATTTAATCTCAGTGATCATTTCATGTCATAAACAATATCCAATATTATTTATTTAATAGTTTAATTGCATCTGCTCAGTTGTGCTCATCAGTATGACCCTCACGTGTTTTATGAAATCAGCATTGATGCAGTAGTATTGTCATCTTTACACACCATACACTAATATACGTCCAATTGTGTAAGACAACATTGGTCCTGCAGCATGCGCCTAAAGGAAATCATGGCTAGACACTTTAGGCAACCAATGTCATAAAAACTCTGACTCCCATTCGGGTCTTCTTGTTGAAACAACCTTCCAAAAAGAAACTTAGGTTATATCTCATGCATCGCGATATTTCAATGTGAAAGTTAGGCATGGATTAGATCAACCGTAGCAAACACTATTATGTTTCTCGACTCCCTGATCCCATACTGGACTATAACAGATAGAGTAGAACACATCAGTTCTGTCCGAGCACGACCATGCTTTTCTGTCAGCATTGATTGCCGAGGGGCCCAGAAATATCTCTTATTAGTTAAAAGGTGTAAATCCCATCTTGACTATCTAGGACTCTAGCACGACTCCTACTGCATTCAGCCTCGAACCGTTATGATCACCCAGTTAGGATGACGTTAGGTTAGGCCAAGCGTGCAACGGCACCCGCACTAAAGTACGTAGATGTTGGGAAATAGTTTAAGTACATTCAAGCTGTTAGTTTAGACTTCTCAGACTGTTAGTAGATTTTACTTGTAAATCCAAAGTTCATGCTGCTAGTTGAAGAAACTCGAGCTGCCAGTGTAAAAGTTCAAGCTTCCAGAGCAAAACTACTCAAGCTGCTCAGTTCATACTGTCAAGAGATTCAAGCTGCTCAACGGTTTCAGAAACAGAAAGTGCTGATTTTCAGGAAACGATATCTACATGAAGATTCCAGCATATCTACTATCAAAGAAGTCATAGTTCGTCAAGGAAACATATCAAGAAGCAATATAAATACAGAGAATAGGTCGTCCTATTAAAAGACGAGTTTCTGCATATTTTGAGTCTGTAATTGCTTTATTGATTAAGTTTTCATAAGCCTCTAAGGTTGTAAAACCCTAAGAACAGTTTGTGTTCTTCGTCTAATCAAACAGATTAGAGGTGATTGTAATTGATGAATTCAGCAATACAAACAGTCTTGATTAATTCCTGTGTGTTTATTTATTATTGATTCTGAAAGTTTTTGTCAAAATAATTAAGTGTTATTCCGCAAACTTCTTGATTAAACTTTGATTCAAAGCAAGATTATTGATTTATACTCTGATAAATTCAAATCAGTTAGTCTTGGTAATTCATATTTTAGATCCTGTCAAGTGGTATCAGAGCCAGGTTTGTCAAACCAGGTTGTTCAAATCAGGTTTTTCAAACCAGGTTACTCTTTGTTTTTCAAAGTCAAAAACTTTCTTTTAAATTTTTAATCTTTTACAATGGAATTTGAAAATAGCAGCAGTGGATCTGGGCAAGGACTCAAAGTGCCTATGCTCAAGCCCACTGAGTTTGAAATGTGGAAACTCAGGATTCAACAGCATATTCAATTCATTGATTATGCCATATGGGAAGCTGTTGAATTTCCTCCTGTAGTTGATCCAGAACTTGATGATGAGGGGAAACCAGTCAAAACTCCTCCAAAAACTGAACTTGAAGGGAAGGCTAGAATGAATGAAGTGAAAGCACTTACACTATTACAAATAGCCATTCCTAATGCTTATCAACATCAGTTCAAAAAATTTTATACTGCTCACTCTCTTTGGAATGCCTTAGAGAAGAGGTTTGCTGGTAATGCCAGTACCAAGAGAAATCAAAAGGACCTCTTGAAACAGCAGTATGAAAACTTTTCTGGTGGCAAGAATGAAAACCTTACTCAAATCTTTGACAGGTTCAACAAACTGATAAGTGAACTGGAAAGTGCAAAGGTCAATCTGGATCAAGATGAAGTCAACAGAAAAATTCTCAGATCTCTTGGAGAAGAATGGACAGTCTATGCTGCACAATGGAGAACAAAAGACACTCTTGATGAGATAGAATTGGATGATCTGTATAACAGTTTAAGAGTGTTTGAGACTGAGATTGATGCTAAAAAGAAATCTTTTTCTTATAATCACAACACTGCTCTTTTGTCTTCTGAAAAATCTAATAACTGTGATTCTTTTTCAGGTGGTGATGGCAATTCTGCTGAAACTCACTATGAGGCTTTTGTTGCCAATGATGGATTATTTGCTCTAAATGTTGAAGACTTGGAACAAATTCATCCAGATGATCTTGAAGAGATGGATTTAAAGTGGCAACATGCAATGCTGACCATGAGAGCCAAAAGATTTCTGAAAAGAACTGGTAGGGCCAACTTTCAAGCCAAGACAGAAGGCAAACCATCTTTTGATAAATCAAAAGTGGAATGCTATAAATGCCATAAGCATGGTCACTTTGCCAGAGAATGTAGATCTCAAGGTCAACAGCCATCAAGGACTTCACAGCCCATCCAAGCATCATCATCCACATCACTTGTCTCTCAAGAAGACAATGTGTTTGACTGGAGTGATCAGACAGAGGAAGAATTTCAAAATCAAGCACTTATGGCAGAAACATCAAATGTCTCCTCCACTGAACTACCATCTGAGGTAAATTCTAAACTCTGCTCTCAATCATGCAAAAATATGGTTAAAAAGTACAGAGATCATAATGAGAGCATGTGCAAAACTCTAGCTAAGATGGAAGAAAGGAGATATGAATACATGCAGGCCATAGAAGATCTGGAAAAACAGATAAATGATTATAAGGACAATGAGATTCAAATGGGGTATGATAGAACCTATCATGAGTGGGAGAAAAAGGAGCTAAATAAGAAAATAGAATCTCTAAATAAAAAGGTAGAAGAGACTGAACAAAAGGTGTTTGAGGCTAATAAGAAGCTAGAATCTGTTAACATAGATCTAGGAAACTTCAAGTTAGCAAATCAAAAGCTAGAACACCTAATGGAAGTTCAATTCAAAGATAGAGTGAAATCTCAGGTCAATCCCAAAGAAGGAATAGGATATAGAGCTACTCCACCTCCATACAATAACAAGTACATTCATCCAATGAGTGAGGTTGCTGATAGACTTGTCAATGAACCACTAGATGAGTCTATGACTATTGTAGATCCTATCCTTGATAACAATCCTGAATTAAAGGAAGATAAGAGTCAAAATAGAGACTGTGACACAAAGAGTGCACCCAGAGAGGTCCAAGTTCCCAGTAAGAAAGGAAAAGAGAAGATCAGTGTATGCAATGCTACTCCACAAGTTTCTGTACATTCTAACTGTAACACTGCATCTTCATCAAAAGGAACTAAAAGAGGTAAAACTGTTTCTATCTGCACATGCCAAAAGCATGGTGTTCAAAAGTTTCCTAAACAACAGCAAGTAAGAGGAAATCAGAGGAACAAGAACCAGAAATTGACAGAAAAGTCTGGTGTTCCAATTCAAACTGTCAAAAGATGTTTTCACTGTGGAAGGAAGAATCACTTAGCTAAGGATTGTTTTTACAAACCAGCTGTTGCAAAACAGACTGTGCATCACACAAAATCAAATCCTATTCAGGCAAAGCACTCAAAAGTGAATCCTTCCACAGCAGCTCCAAAGAAAACAGTTGATCACATATTCTCAAAAGTTAATAAAAAACAGTCCACACATCAAAAACAAGTTTTGGCAAAGCCTAGATCAAGTTTTAAACAAATGTGGTGTGTCAAGGACAAATCTGTTGCTCAAACTGCTAATGCAAAAGATCAGACTGCTAAGTCAAAATCTGATGCTGTTAGTGCAAAAACTGAAACTGTTAGCACTACAAACACAGCTCAAGCTGCTGGGCATCAAACTGGAGCTGCTAGTGAATCATCTGAGACTGTCAGAAGAAAAGATGATCAAAATAGTTGGATACCTCATATTATCACTAAATACTCTCCAAAGACTCCATCAGTAGATCTCAAAAAATATAAGAAGTCAAAAACAGTTTTTAGTTATGTCAATGTACAAGGCCAACCCAAAACCAATTGGGTTTGGGTTTACTCCACTACTAACTAAGCTGTTATTTGTGCAGGGCAACCACAGGTCTCCTCATAGATCAAGATGGCATCTGGACAGTGGATGCTCTAGGCACATGACAGGCAATTCTGAATGCTTGTCAAATTTCAAAGGTTTTGATGGAGGTTTTGTTGCATTTGGAGGCAACTCAAAAGGAGGTAAGGTTACAGGTAAAGGTACTGTTAATGCAGGCAACATGACATTCCATGATGTTCTGTATGTTGAACAGCTTAAGTACAATTTATTGAGTGTCTCTCAAATCTGAGACAAAAAAACATTGTTCTGTTCACAGATTCTGAGTGCATTGTTCTTTCAAAGGATTTCAAAGTTCCTGAAAAACTTGTTTTACTAAGAACACCAAGAAAGGACAATGTTTACTGCCTGGACACAGATCTCTTGACTAATCAAATACTTTAAGCTGTTTAATATCCAAAGCATCATCAAATGAGTCTGCTCTTTGGCATAGAAGGATGTGTCACATGAACTTCAAGTCCATGAATGCTTTAGTTAAAAAGAATCTGGTAAGAGGATTACCACAAAAGGAGTTCATTTGTGATGATCATTGTGTAGCATGTCTTAAAGGTAAGCAACACAAAAATTCTCATAAGGCCAAAGAAGTAAATTCAATCTCATCTGTTCTTCAGTTGTTACATATGGATCTATTTGGTCCAACATCTGTTTTGAGTTTGAATAAAAGGGCATACTGTTTAGTCATTGTTGATGATTTCACCAGATTTACTTGGGTTTACTTTCTTAGGTCCAAATATGAAACTGCTGAGCTAGTTAAGTCTTTTATTATTAAGATAGAAAACCAATCCAATTCCAAAGTAAGGTGATAAGATCAGACAATGGAACTGAATTTAAAAATCAAATTCTAAACAGTTTCTGTGAGTCCAAAGGCATTGCTAGACAATATAGTGCACCAAGAACACCACAGCAAAATGGTGTAGCTGAAAGAAAGAATAGAACATTAATTGAGGCTGCTAGAACAATGCTAGCTGATTCAAATCTGCCAATGACTTTCTGGGCAGAAGCTGTTAATACAGCCTGTTATGTTCTAAATAGGGTTCAGGTTGTCCAATCTCAAGGAAAAACTCCCTATGAGTTATTCCATAACAGAAGTCCCCTAATAGCTTTCTTCAAACCCTTTGGATGCCCATGTACTATTCTTCACACTAAGACTCACTTAGGGAAGTTTGAGAGTAAAGCTGAAGAAGGATTCTTTGTAGGATACTCAACTCAAAGCAAAGCCTATAGAGTATACAACAGTGTGTCTAAAACAATTGAAGAAAGTGCCAATGTTGAATTTAATGAAAATACTGCTAATATCAAAGGCACTGGTCCTGATTGGTTGTTTGATTTAGATTCACTAACAAATTCTCTGAGCTTTGTTGAGTATACTGCAGAAGCTGATGCATACAGGGTTGAAGCTGCTAACACGAATTCTCATGCTGCCAATACAATTTCTCATGCTGTTGGCACAAAGTTTCAGACTGCTGCAGATTCAACAAGTTGGGATGATTTCACCACTCTACCACTTCTGTCATGTGATCCTCCAGGGGTCCTGAATGCTCCACTTAATGCAAATCGAGACACTGAAGTGCCATTCCCAAGTCCTGACAGTACAGCTCCAACACAAAAGGAAACAGTCCCAGTTTCTAGGCTAGCAGTCCCAACAGCTTCTCAAGCTGTTAGCCTAGAAACTCAAGCTGTTCCGGAAACTGAACCATTCACTGGTTCTGATGGAGATGATACAAACCTTGGAACTTCTTTTCAAACAGAGAGAGAGCCCACACTAAGAGTTCACAAGTATCACCCTCTCAATCAAATACTGGGTGATCCAAGCACTCCTGTTCAAACAAGGAAAATGGTTCACAATGAGACTGCTGCTGCTGAACAATCAGTTCCTGAATTCAGTCTAGCTGCTTTTGAACATGCCTGTTTCATGTCTCAACTAGAACCCAAAAAGGCATCAGAAGCATTAAAAGATTCATCCTAGATTGAAGCCATGCAAGAAGAGCTTTTACAGTTCAAAATTCAGAATGTATGGACTCTGGTGGATCTTCCTAAAGGTAAGAGAGCAATAGGTACAAGATGGGTGTTCAGAAACAAGAAGGATGAGAGAGGGATAGTCATCAAAAACAAAGCAAGACTAGTAGCACAAGGGTACACTCAAGAAGAAGGAATAGATTATGATGATGTCTTTGCTCCAGTAGCAAGAATTGAAGCCATCAGACTATTTCTAGCATATGCAAGTTTCAAAGGATTTAAAGTGTATCAAATGGATGTTAAGTCTGCTTTCCTGTATGGGACAATTGAAGAGGAAGTGTATGTGTGTCAACCTCCTGGTTTTGAAGACTACAAGTATCCAGACAGGGTGTACAAGCTAGACAAAGCTCTCTATGGTCTTCACCAAGCCCCCAGAGCATGGTATGACACACTGTCATCATATCTTCTACAGAATGGATTCAAGAGAGGCACTCTGGACAAAACACTTTTCACTAAATCCATCAAGACTGAGATTCTTCTTGTCCAGATCTATGTTGATGCATCATCTTTGGCTCAACTAATGATAGGTTGTGCAAAGACTTTGAGGCCCTAATGCACAAAAAGTTTCAAATGAGTTCAATGGGGGAACTCACGTTCTTTCTAGGGCTGCAGGTTAAACAGAAGCCTACTGGTCTATTCTTAAGTCAATCAAAGTATGTCAAAGACATACTGGAAAAGTTTGGCTATCAAGACACAAAGGTTGCAAGCACTCCAATGGATCCTCATAAACAGCTCCATACAGACAAAGATGGCATAGATGTGGACATTCATCTATACAGATCCCTTATAGGATCTCTCATGTATCTAACATCTTCAAGACCTGATATTATGTTTGCTGTCTGTGTGTGTGCTAGATTTCAATGCTCTCCAAAGGATTCTCACTTGGTTGCTGTTAAAAGAATCTTTAGATATCATAAAGGCCAACCACATTTAGGCCTATGGTATCCTAAAGACTCTCCTTTTGAACTAACTGCTTATTCTGACAGTGACTATTGTGGTTGCAACATTGACAGGAAATCCACAACTGGTGGATGTCAATACTTAGGAGCAAGACTGGTCTCTTGGCAATGCAAAAAGCAAACAACTGTCTCCACATCATCCACTGAAAC
>JAANYP010006163.1:0-158565 GCA_020465985.1 Centrapalus pauciflorus
CCTAAGCGTGCTGCAGAAAGAGAGACTTTATGCGAAATTTTCGAAGTGCGAGTTTTGGCTCCGAGAAGTGCAGTTCTTGGGCCATATTGTGAGCAGCGAGGGCATCAAAGTGGATCCTGCGAAGATCGAGGCTGTGATGAGTTGGGAGCAGCCTAAGACCGTGCCAGAGATTCGTAGTTTCATGGGATTAGCAGGCTACTACAGACGATTCATTCAGAATTTTTCGCGGATAGCCATGCCGTTGACGAGATTGACACGGCAGGGCGTACCATTCGAGTGGAATGACGAGCAGGAGACTGCCTTTGCTGAGTTGAGAGCTCGATTGTGCCAGGCGCCGGTGTTAGCCTTGCCCGAGGGTACGAATGATTTCGCTGTGTACTGTGATGCATCAGGGACAGGGCTGGGTTGTGTGTTGATGCAGCGGGGCAAGGTGATTGCCTACGCTTCGAGACAGCTGAAGACATATGAGGAGAATCATACTGTCCATGATCTTGAGTTGGATGCCATAGTCTTTGCGTTAAAGATATGGCGGCATTACTTATATGGGTCCCAATTTGTAGTATATACTGATCATAAGAGCCTTCAGTATCTTTTTAGTCAGAAGGAGTTGAACATGCGACAGAGACGCAGTTTAGAGCTTCTGAAAGATTATGACTGTGAGATACAGTATCATCCTGGAAAAGCGAACGTAGTTGCTGACGCCTTGAGTCGTAAGGCGTGCGTTCAGACGATTACCTCCCGAGCTGTGAGACTCGAGATCACCTCTACCCTGATTGACAGTCTGAGATTGGCACAGATAGAGGGTCTGCGGGAGCAGAATGTGAAGAAGGAAAGGTTAGTTGGGCAGACAGAGTTGTTGGTCAGGGATGACCGAGGGATATATACGCTGAGAGGCAGAGTTTGGGTTCCCAGAGTTGGGAACTTGCGACAGTTGATTCTTGATGAGTCACATAAGTCGAGGTTGTCTATTCACCCTGGGAGCACCAAGATGTACCGAGATCTCCGAGAGTTCTACTGGTGGCCGGGTATGAAAAGGGATGTGGGCCGTTATGTCGAGCAGTGTATGACGTGTTTGCGGGTCAAAAGTGAGCATCAGAAGCCGCACGGCCGTCTACAACCACTGGAGATTCCCGAGTGGAAGTGGTACCACATCACGATGGATTTCATCGTCAGACTTCCTCGTACTGTGCGTGGGAACGATATGATTTGGGTTATAGTAGACCGGTTGACTAAGAGTGCGCACTTTCTTGCGGTTCGGGGTACGATCACGATGGACCAGCTAGCGCGGCTGTATATTAATGAGGTGGTGTCGCGGCATGGGATTCCGAAGTCGATTACTTCTGATCGCGATACTCGATTCACCTCGCGGTTCTGGCAGAGTTTCCAGAGAGAGCTGGGTACCCGGGTTCAGCTGAGCACAGCTTACAGGCCTCAGACAGATGGGCAGACCGAGCGCACCAACCAGACACTTGAGGACATGTTGAGAGCATGTGCCATAGACTTCAGAGGTAGCTGGGATGTGCATCTCCCATTAGTAGAGTTTGCTTATAATAATAGCTACCATGCCTCGATCAAGATGGCACCGTTCGAAGCATTATATGGCCGTAAGTGTCTAACCCCCGTGTGTTGGGGTGAGGTCGGTGAGCGACCGATCAGTGGGCCCGAGCTACTTCAGGAGACGAGTGATAAAGTAGCTGTGATCCGGGAGCATATGCGAGTTGCACAGAGCCGTCAGAAGTGCTATGCTAACCGCCGTACTTCAGAGCTCGAATTCAGTGTTGGGGATCAGGTGTTGTTGAAAGTGTCTCCATGGAAGGGTGTTATTCGTTTCAGGCACCGGGGCAAGTTGAGTCCGAGGTATATAGGGCCATTTGAGATAATTGCCAGGGTCAGAGATCAGGCCTACCGGTTGAGATTGCCGCCAGAGTTAGCCGGTGTTCATGATACATTCCATGTGAGCCATCTGAGAAAGTGTCTAGCTAAGGAGGATCAGTATGTGCCTTTATCAGAGATATCCGTGGATGATCAGTTGAGATATGCTGAGCAGCCAGAGATGATTACTGATCGGAAGGTAAAGAAATTGCGCAATAAAGAGATATCATTGGTACTCATTCAATGGAGACATCATAAGGGTACCAGCGCAACTTGGGAACCCGAATCTGAGATGCGGAGTCACTACCCTTTTCTGTTCCAGAGTCAGAGTTAGATTCCGGGACGGAATCTTTGTAGGGGGGGAGGATTTGTAACACCCCGACTCCCGAGCAGGTACGTGTAATTATCCTATTGACCAATTATTTTATTGAGTATTGCGTTGGTCCAATTGCGTCCCGTATAGTGGATTATACGTGTCGGGACGGGGGATTACGTGGATTCGGGATATAATTTTAGTGGATAAATTATAATTATGGATTCACGAGATTAAATGGGATTTAATGATATAAATAGTGGATTTTTGATATTGGGGTCGGGTATCGGTGTCGAACCCGCGATATAACGGGATCCGTTTATAGGATATATGTGTGTGTGACGTTTAATCTTATCCTTTTTGTGCAAAATTCCAGAGATAAGTGTGTGTGGGTTTCCTTGTGTTGCTGAAGTGATTTCAAACCCAAATCAAGTGCTCCAATTGCTGCAAATTGGATTTGAAACCTCCAAGTAGTGTTCTTGAAGTTTTAAGGTAAGAAATCTTCCAATTGAATATGATTTTATGTGTTAATTGTGGTGAAATGTTGGGAATTGGTGTGCATATGGCTTAGGAGTGTACTGGTATCAATATTGTGTATCTGTCTGCTGGAAATTGAATTTAGGGAGGTAAGCACCTCCTGGACAGAGCAGAAAAACGAACAGGGGACCTGTTCTGTATCGTGAGCGCGACCGCGACGCGCCAAGCGCGGCCGCGATGTTCTTCCTCGAGCGCGGGCCGCGATCGGGCCAGTGCGGCCGCGATCGGGCTTCTGCGGGCTTGGGTCGGTTTGGGCTTCGGGGGTCCGTTGAGTTGTTTTGTGGGTTCATATGGGTATATTATCAGTTATGGGATAATTGGGATTAATCTGGGGAGAATTATTTTGTGCACAGGGACTGTTAGAGATTGTCACGGGCCGGGTTCGGATCGACCAGTTAGGGAGATTGTGCAGGGTAATCCAGGTGAGTACGCGAGACTTTTTCCAAAGACTAGTCGTTGTCTTTCGAGTCTTTTGTGTTAATATTTCATATGTGATTATATGAATTGTTTGGGCACTGCGAGTTGCCCCTTAGGTATGATCTTTCTTTCTTAATATGTGTTATATATATATGAGATCCATTATAGTGTATTGCGATGAGTTATCGCGAGAGCTGTGTAGCTTTGTTTGACCCTGTGAAGGGTTCCCATATATATATATGCGGCCGTTATTCCTGTTAGCTTCCACGGGCGTGGTTTGGCTCCAGGGGGGGGGAGGGATCCCCAATTGAGATGAGTATCTCTTTCTGTATTGGATCTCTAGGGTCTCTGAGTAGAGACTCGCTGGCATGTGTTATGCCGTGTAGTGTAGGGTTGCCATGTGACATGCGATGTGTGATTATGTGAATTGTGCAGTGTCTAACCCTTGTGTACTCACGAGCTGCGAAGCTTACGTATTCGAGTCTGATGTGTGTATCAGGGGGACCGAAGATAGGACCGCCAGCTCCTGAGCGACGATAGGAGCTTGACTTGCTGCGATCGGGAGATTCTGCTTTTGTTATCTGTATGTGATACTTTGCTAGAAACTTTGGGACAAATGATACTGGGATGTATGTGAATATTTGGGTCCGGGTCGGGTTTTGTATGTCGGGTTGACTTCGGGATATTACGGTTAATGTTTGTGTAAAATGTTTTAATTAATCAGTGTTTGTGTAAACCTTGACATCGTGATATGGATTGTGATTGCGTTAATGCCACATGTGTATTGTAAATGACGTGGCTTTTAGTTGGGATTAGAGGGTGTTACAGCACCAGAAGGTACCACCCTTAAAAGTAATTTTTTTGAAAATTTTTTTCATGAACATGTTTTAACTAACATTACACAGATCATATGTAAATTTCACGCAAATTCGAACACCCTAAGTGCATGAAAACACTTATCACATAAATGCACGTTCACATGTCTTCAAAATTATGTAAGTGTGTGTTCACATCATTTTTTAAGAGCTAGGAGATGTGAATATATGTGAAATTTACATATTATCTTCATAATGTTAATTAAAACATGTTTATGAAAAAAAATTAATAAAAGTTTTTTTAAAGGTGGTACCTTCTGGTGCGCTGCATAATGGTAGTACTCTTTCAAACCATATTCTTTATATATATATATATATATATATATATATATATATATATATATATATATATATATATATATATATATATATATATATATATATATATATATATATATATATATATATATATATATATATATGATTTTGCTAATCGCGCACCTTCCTCTTTAATTAGTTGATTAATAATGTGGGCCCTACAAATGTCACATGAATGTATCATATTTTATTTTTGATAAAAGTGAGACCCATAAATTTTTTATCACACACCTCTCATGGTTACATTACTTTTTTTTTTGTTTTATAGAGACGTGGGACCCTTACATTTCTTACCACACTCCTTCTATTGAAATACGTCACTTTATTTTTTTTAGTGACATGGGACACACATTTCTTATCACATGCCCCTTATTCACACATTACTTATCCCGGTCTGTAATGAAAAACGAGTACTATTACCACCAACAAACAATCCATGTAGAATGTGTTATATTAATTATTATGTATCTGGTTTATTGCATAGTTGATATGATGATTTTTATATTCACTTTATATGATTACCAATACGCTACGGTCATCCATTGATGAATGAATCCTCATCATTTTTTAACCATGTGTCATCGGAATAGAAGATGTTGTAGGGGATGAAAATGGTGGTTTCCGATCAATAGTTGTTGCTATGGGTCGAGGTAAAACTGAATGGCCTGTAGCAGCCGTGAATTATCGGATGAGCTACAAAGAATTAAGATTCAATACAAACCATCATTTAACATGACTACAAAAGATTGAAAGACTCCTTAAAGTTTTTTGGTTTCAGTTTTTGCACCAATATGCATGTGCGTGCCTCACATTGGTATTTTGATCTCCAACTATTATAATTGCATTGGCTTATTATTTAACAAATAAACGCAATTTGACATATTTTCCTCTTTGGTCAAATCCACCATCGGTTGATGAAAATCACTCCGTTACAATCGCACATGTGCAAAGAAATCGTTTTATAAAAGTTGATTTGGAAGAATGTCATCTAATGCTTGAATTTTTTTGGATATAGTAGGCATTCCAAAAAAATGCATGAAGAAAGTAGATGAGTTAAAATGTACAAAGATCGGTTACTTGTCTATAATCAGATCTATTGTAATATTGATATTAATGTTGTACAGTTGTAGTAATAATATATACACGTTTATTATCACTAAGATGAATTATGTAATATCATCAAAATATTTTTAAATTATTTAAATCATTCGGTAATCATCGAATAATCATTCTGACTAGCCATGTAACACCCTCTCTTCACATATAAAAAGTCACTTAATAATAATATCATAATTGACAATATCGCAATGAACTCATATTACATATGTCAGAGGATTACATAAATCACTAGTAATTAAAAACTTTAATACAAACTAGTTTATTACCCGCGTATTACGCGGATATTTTTAATATATATAAAATATAATAAATAAAAAAGTTAAAGATATAAATATTTATTTTTAAACAAAAGTATATAAGATGATATTATTATTTATTATGACCTATTGATTTTGTATATTTCTAAATATATATGAAGGGTAATTATTTTCTTATATATTTTTTTAAACATTTATTATATTATCTTATAATTAATAAGTTAGTAGATTATTAGATTTTGTTCGATTTGATTTGATTTGATTTGAATTTAAAAGTGGATTATATTAGATTTGGACAGATTTAATTAATAAGTTAGTTGACTATTGGATTTTGTTTGATTTGAATTTAAAAGTGGATTATATTAGATTTAGATAAATTTGATTTAAATTTCTTTATTATCTTTAAAATCTATAAATGCCACGTGTCGATTCATGGTGACGACACGTGGCTTCACCAGAAATGAGTATAGTTACTCTTTTAATAGTATAGATAGATGTCTTCACAGTGAACTCATATGTCTAATACAGATAATCGAACTCAAACTAAACTAACATACAATAACTGGCTTTTGATTATCATACATACTAAGTAGATATACAAATGTTGATTAACAAGTCCCAAAAGTTAATATTGGCATACAATAACTAACACACAAAATCCCGGAATAACCCCACTCCTACTTCTGCTGCTGCGACTGCTGATGTGCCGCTAGCACACCTTAATTTTAATTATGTAATGGATATAAATATACTAAAACTAGTGACAATTAGGAAAGTATCACCTATCGTTTGCTAATATAGTATAAGTAAGTCCAGGTATCGAACACATGGACAATATGGTGTAATGATGATAATAGGTCGTCAGTTAATAATTAGCTATGAATTTAGATTGATTTAAACTGCGTAAAAAAAACTAAAATAATGTCAAACGATTTATCAATACTCCACACACAATCCGAAGAATGATTAAATACTAAGATTTCTGATAAAAGGAAACATGTAATCAAATGGGATCACTCCCCCTAAACATCGGATGAACAATTTAAAGCACAAATTGAATAATATATAAGTTATGATTCCAAAGAAACAAACACACAAATCTCTAAGATATGCTTGATGCTAATTTATCATAACAACCAATATCATATCCACTCAAATCTCTTATACATGAATATTAACATGTGAACAATGATCATCTAGCTATATGGATCTCTCGCTATAGCACAATAATCCCATAACTCACGACGTGAACACGAAAACCTCTTTTAAATGTTCAAAACTTGAGTTATGCAAATCCGAATGTTCAAAACAAGTTTACGACTTTTGAATGATGATTCGGTTAACACCAAATACATAAAATCCATGCTATATTCTCATAAAAACATAAATCCCCTCTTATTATTATGAAAAACCGATTAAACATACTCTTTCACCATCTCTAGTAGAAAGATTCAACTTCACCAACATGTTTGGTATATCAAAAACAAATACCAACTATTTCAAACTCTCGTTATAGAAATAATGAAGCATTCATAGCAAGTTTAACAAAGATAAACATAACAACAAGATTTTCATTCAAAATACGCAAACTATGATATATTATCCGATTACATACGAAATATAAATCATCCCATGTTTAGGGTTTGTTACCCAAATGATTACATAGCAAAACTACTCCATATTAATGGAGTAAAACATCATCATACAATAAGCAAGCATTTCACACTTTAAGATTAACTTAAAAATACGAAAAACTCCCCTAATGACGTATGGTGATGAAGATGCAATCCTTGAATCAAAGCTCCAAGTTAGAAACCTTCCTTGTCTTACTTCTTTGTCAAGAAATCAGAGAAAAATGTGTATGTAAATTTTGATAAAAATTCGTCCCCTTCATAAATGAGCAGAAATTTCCTTTTATAGGCTGGGGAGAACTCGCCGAGTACAAGGCTTGAACTCACCGAGTTCTTGAGTTGTCAGCTTCTGATTTGATGTCCAGGATGGTGAACTCGCCGAGTATATGAGAGGAACTCGCCGAGTTCATGAGTTGTCGACTCCTTATTCGATCTGACATGTATCAGGAATTTTCAGAAAATAATTGTTTTCAGGTGTACTCGCCAAGTACAGAGATGAACTCGCCGAGTTCAGGTTGGCAATTCGGTTCTGGAAATGGTTGAACTCGCCGAGTAGATGAGTGAACTCGCCGAGTTCTTGTTGTTTCAGCTCCTTCCACTTCTATTTACTCAACAAACACTTGAAATGACAACATGAACCTATAAGATCGAGTTTGGGACGAATAACAACCAAAAAGCTATGTCAAACACGAGATATCGTCCGATAAAACATGTACAAATTGGAAGATATCAACTGCGGCTCAACCTTCTGCCTGCTTGAGACATGTTAGACTCTAAAACGTAAGCTGGGAAGCTCGTGAATACGCAAGGGTTAGACTTTGCAGAAATAAACACATAGCACAACACATAGCACATAGGATAACATATAACTCAACACAGATAACTCAATTACGCCACATACTCTCTGGTGTAGTCTCGGATCTCAATACACAACTCAACTCCATGGGGACTGATTAGCCATTCAATAAGCACATGAGCGACCTGACAATAACTCTGTCGTATATATACGGTCTCATACTTCATGACCGGCTAGGGACTGTCAGCCTGCGCGTTCGCCTATCGTGGATACTCTGGAAATGATCTCGACTCATACACATATATCACATATAATAAAAGTGGTGATATGCAAGTGTGGGGTTGCGGGTTCGATTCTCGCCGAATGCAAGTTTAGATTTAGGTGGTAAAAGTAAGTTCTGAAGTCATCTCTTGAAGCAAAGGGGTAGATTAGGAGTAGTAGTAGATTAGTAAATCGTTAAAAAAACATATAATAAAAGTAAATAGAATCATATCATAGGCGCCACATCTCTGTTTCAATTATCTCATCACAAACACGCAAGTAACGTAATAAGACTCGTAAAATAGGGCGCTCGTTTGAAAAGACATGAGTACTCACCTGATCATTGACGATCTATCTCACTGGCCCTTCTGAACTCCATCGCGGCTCAACTCGCTGCCGGCTCGACCCTATATACATAACGAATCCCAGAATATTAATTCAAACTTAACATATACTCATAACAGACTCATACATTGACCCCGTGTCAGGATCTGAAACTAATTAACCAAGACTAACTGATTTGAATTTATCAGAGTATAAATCAATAATCTTGCTTTGAATCAAAGTTTAATTAAGAAGTTTGCGGAATAACACTTAATTATTTTAACAAAAGCTTTCAGAATCAATAGCAAATAAACAAAAGTAATAATCAAAGATTGCTTGTATTGCTGACTTCAATGATTACAATCACCTCTAATCTGTTTGATTAGACGAAGAACACAAATTGTTCTTAGGGTTTTACAACCTTAGAGGCTTATGAAAACTTAAACAAAAAGCAATTACAAGCTTGAATATGCAGAAAAACTCCTATATAATAGAAAGACCTATTCTATGTATTTATATTGCTTCTTGAATTGTTTCCTTGAAGGACTATGACTTCTCTGATAGTAGATATGCTGGAATCTTCGTGTAGATATCTTTTCCTGAAAATCAGCACTTTCTGTTTATGAAACTGTTAAGCAGCTTGAATCACTTGACAGCTTGAACAAAGCAGCTTGAGTTGATTTACTCTGGCAGCTTGAACTTTTACACTGGCAGCTCGAGATTCTTCAACTAACAGCATGAACTTTGTATTTACATATAAATTCTACTAACAGTTTGAGAAGTCTAACTAACAGCTTGAACTTACTTAGACTATTTCCCAACAATCTCCCCCTAACTTAAATTCTTTACACAAGATTTTAAGTTCTATACAAATAAGGAAATAAATAAGTAAACTGTTATTTACAAACCAAGGCTTTCAAAAACTTACAACTGTGCAAGTTTCTGATTTACAGCCTTCAAAAACTCTTTCTTCATCTCTTCTCTATCACAAGCTATCTTAGCAGATTTCATTTGGAGTAGCATAGCTTTTGGTAGATCATAGAATTCAAGATTGAAGAACATACCAGATCCATTTGTAAATTTGATTATGTAAGTCCTTGATTTGACAAATGTTGGTACATCCTGTGTGACGATAGCAGTCTAAGTGATCTTACATTGTGATTTAGCAAGTGTTTGTTATATATGTTTATATATGGTTGATATTTATTAGTGTTTGTATGTTTGAACTTGATGTAACGTATTACAAGAAGTTCAAACATAAAGTACAAAGATAAAATCAATCATAAGGTAATAACATAAGTTTCAACACTTAGGTGTTTAAGCAAATTAGTTAGATTCGAATTATATAAGCCTTGGCATTCGAATCTGTGATAGATTCGAATGTAGCCCTAGATTCGAATGAGGGCAGATTCGAGAGTGTCATTGTGGACAAACTCGAATGGGCCTTGGGCCAGATTCGAGTTTGGCCCATAACAGACTCGAATCAGGCTCTATAATTAGGGATAGACTCGAGATATTATCAGACTTTTTGCAGAATTCGTGAGGGATTAAGCATTAAGCGATCTCGAGTTTATCATCAGCGTTAGTGCCGTTTCGGAGAGAATCAGTTCGTAGGATCGTTCGTGTGTCGTTCGTTCAGCCTCTGATAGTCTCCGTGTTTCGTGTGTGAGAGTTGTTTCCGTCTACCCGTTAACAAGGATTCCGCACTCGTTGACGGCTCCGCGTCTAGATAGATCTCGTAGTCATTAGACTCGAGAAGACCAGGACATTCGAATCTGTCATCAAACTCGAAAAGGACCTTATTCGAATCTGTTACATTCGAATCTGTCTTTTATTTGCATTATTTAATTTAAATTTTATTAAACTTGTAGAAATTTAATTGTGTTAGATTTTGTACTTAAACAAGTTCAAAATAAAACAGATTTGAATTTAAACAAGTTTATTGATTTTTAATGAATCTAATAGTTTTTTTATTGTGCAGAAATGGCTGTACGAGCTTTTGTGCTTAAGCACAATATGGTCCTTCATCCTGATCATCATCTCCCTGAGGCGCAGGGATTCAGACAGATGCTTGATTTCCTAGTAGAATCTAGGATAGGTTTTGCGTTGTCTCATAATGTTCAGCTCTTTTTACCGTATATTCGTCAATTTTATGACCATCTTCAGGTAGACTGCTCGGTCACCCCGACAGTGCTACGAACTCGCATAGCTGGACAACCGCTGGTATTTTCGGCGGATATGCTGCGTCAAGTGTTGCAGCTGGGCTCTCAAGAAGAAGAATCTGGACCGATCGAGTTTCCTCTGAACATTAGGCAAGCGGCCTTTCAGAGAATGGGATATAGTCTAGACGTGACGAAAGTTTCCTATATGAAGAGCGGGTTAATCGGACAATGGAGGTTTCTTGCTCATGTCTTTATGGTATGCTTTGCACCAAAGAAAGCAAGTTTTGACTATATGGTTGCGAAGATCCAGTCTGGGATTTTCGCGATGGTGTATAATCGACCATACAGTTTCTCGGAAATGTTTTTCTCCGAATTTGTTCACCAGATCACCGCTCCAGAAAATCAACAATTCCTACTATATCCGCGGTTCATCATGATGCTTGTAAGGCACTTCTTGCCAAATCTGCCTCCGTCAAATGATATTCAAAGCGTTGCTGTAATGGATAAAAGGATCTTTGCTGACTGTTCCTCGCACAGAGGAAGGTTGGCTGTTCCAGTTGAGCGTCCGTTATTTGGAGCCATCTTGGATAGGAACTTTGAAGCCCCCGATGTTGCCAACTGAGCAGGGGAACTTGAAGTTCGAGCCAGGCAGCCTCCACAACAACAACAACCACAGCCACCGCGTGCCTAAAGGTGAAGACAAAGACCATCCGCGAGTCAAACTCAGGCGTCTAGGCCTTCTACCAGTCAGCAGCCGGAAGTACAGGAAGCAGGGCCTTCTAGTGCCGTTCCAGAGTCCGAGGAAATAGCACAAACGCTAGAAGAAATATGGGCGTCAGGTCCACATGCTAATGAAGATCTAGCTGCCGCGTTAGTGGGTGAACTACTTGAGCCTCCAGAGGGGGAAGAAGATGTGTTGAGAGATGTTGAAGAGTATGAGCCAGAGCAGGCTGATAATGTTTTGTCATCATCTGCAACCGAATCAGAGGAGATGGAGGAGTTAGAGGTTGAGGCTCCTGAGTCAGTATCGACTGTAACAACTGTTCAAATAGGAACATATGGATCAAGGCTGGTAGTTAATGAAGAAGCTTCGAGGAGGAGAGTAACAAGAGAATCCGATGAATCAGATTTTGAAGAAGAAGAGATTGCTCCCTTAGTGACTCGGCAACGGGCCAAGCGTCACAGGTTTATGCAAGGATCATCCTCAGCATCTGAAGCACAACCGGAAATTCAACAATCTCAAGTCCCTCAATCTCAAGAACCTCAAGCCACCATCCCACCACCACCACCTCAACATGAACCATATATTCCATCACCAATCCGCCCAACTCCGATACAGTCAATTCCATCAACCTCATCATCATATGCCGACAATCAACGATTTCTACAGCTTAAAGCTCGTGTTGACTTCCAGAATGTCCATATATTAAGCATAACCAAGGCAATCGGTGAAATTCAGGCGCATAATGCAAATCTAGATAAGGAGAATGCCGACTTGAAAAAGATTGTGGAGAAAGTCCAGGAATAGAACACAGAGCTCAAATCATTTGTAGCAGATCAGGCCGCAGAGATAAGGGCGATGCGCTCCCTAATAGAGCAGTTATTGAAAAATTTACAGGCTCAGGGGGAGACATCGTGCCGTGATCCTGAAGTACAAAGGCCGAGAGATGATGATGAAGACAATCAAGGCAATGATCCCAGCCCTAAAAGTCAGAATGAGCCAGTAGATTTTTCTGCTGCTCAGACTGCTCAATCTCAGGGGGAGCCTAGTCTAGCAGAAGGTGAAGGAGGAGAGGCTGGTTCTTCAAAAACTTTGGATAGCGACATGATAGATGCGCTAAAAGATATTGAGGAAGAGCTAATGGAATTTGACTTTGAAGATGAAGTCGAAGAGTTGGAGGAAGGGGAATTCATTCCTGCGGAGGTTGTTGACTGGAAATCTGACGACGAAGTCATAGAGGACGAGGACGACCATGTCAACGAGGTGATAATAATTCACAACCTATCACGGAGCTATATGTGGGCAATAATCATAATGTGATTGATATAGACTACATCAAGATAGCCTCAGTCGAAGACACAGAACTTGAAGAGGCAGAGAAAGAGCCATCTAGAGCTGAGTTGATAAATCTTTGGTTTAAGAAGGAAGAAAAGAAAGAACAGCTGAAGATGAAAAAGAAGATGAGAATTTCGGGTGCTGGAAATTTCTCAGGAGGGATTATCAGCTGGTTCTTTGACCGAGAACTGCAGCTGTTTATTTTGAAAAGAAGAGATGACCTCCAATACTTGAGGCGAACACTGAAAGCATTCAATACACTGCCCAAGATTGAAGTAAAGGTATTAGCATGGAAAGAACTGGTCAATATCGGCGAGGACCCGTACGCTGAAGTTATGGCAAAAATAATAAGAAAAGAGGGTCGTTCGGGAAAGTTTGAAAGACTTAAGCCGAGATCAGGCAAAAGAGTAGAGGATGGATCAAGGATAGATCCTCATACTGGAAGGCCTTGGGCCAGAATGGTTTATAAGCCAGTCAAATGCTTGAAAAGGGTGCCTATGAAATCGATGCCACAGAATATTTTGAGCAACATGAAATGGTAGCCAAGACAACCACAGCCACAACAACAACAACAACCACAGCCACCGCGTGCCCAAAGGCGAAGACAAAGACCATCCGCGAGTCAAACTCAGGCGTCTAGACCTTCTACCAGTCAGCAGCCGGAAGTACAGGAAGCAGGGCCTTCTAGTGCCGTTCCAGAGTCAGAGGAAATAGCACAAACGCTAGAAGAAATATGGGCGTCAGGTCCACATGCTAATGAAGATGTAGCTGCCGCGTTAGTGGGTGAACTACTTGAGCCTCCAGAGGGGGAAGAAGATGTGTTGAGAGATGTTCAAGAGTATGAGCCAGAGCAGGCTGATAATGTTTTGTCATCATCTGTAACCGAATCGGAGGAGATGGAGGAGTTAGAGGTTGAGGCTCCTGAGTCAGTATCGACTGAACCAACTGTTCAAATAGGAACATATGGATCAAGGCTGGTAGTTAATGAAGAAGCTTCGAGGAGGAGAGTAACAAGAGAATCCGATGAATCAGATTTTGAAGAAGAAGAGATTGCTCCCTTAGTGACTCGGCAACGGGCCAAGCGTCACAGGTTTATGCAAGGATCATCCTCAGCATCTGAAGCACAACCGGAAATTCAACAATCTCAAGTCCCTCAATCTCAAGAACCTCAAGCCACCATCCCACCACCACCACCTCAACATGAACCATATATTCCATCACCAATCCGCCCAACTCCGATACAGTCAATTCCATCAACCTCATCATCATATGCCGACAATCAACGATTTCTACAGCTTAAAGCTCGTGTTGACTTCCAGAATGTCCATATATTAAGCATAACCAAGGCAATCTGTGAAATTCAGGCGCATAATGCAAATCTAGATAAGGAGAATGCCGACTTGAAAAAGATTGTGGAGAAAGTCCAGGAAGAGAACAAAGAGCTCAAATCATTTGTAGCAGATCAGGCCGCAGAGATAAGGGCGATGCGCTCCCTAATAGAGCAGTTATTGAAAAATTTACAGGCTCAGGGGGAGACATCGTGCCGTGATCCTGAAGTACAAAGGCCGAGAGATGATGATGAAGACAATCAAGGCAATGATCCCAGCCCTAAAAGTCAGAATGAGCCAGTAGATTTTTCTGCTGCTCAGACTGCTCAATCTCAGGGGGAGCCTAGTCTAGCAGAAGGTGAAGGAGGAGAGACTGGTTCTTCAAAAACTTTGGATAGCGACATGATAGATGCGCTAAAAGATATTGAGGAAGAGCTAATGGAATTTGACTTTGAAGATGAAGTCGAAGAGTTGGAGGAAGGGGAATTCATTCCTGAGGAGGTTGTTGACTGGAAATCTGACGACGAAGTCATAGAGGACGAGGACGACCATGTCAACGAGGTGATAATAAATTCACAACCTATCACGGAGCTATATGTGGGAAATAATCATAATGTGATTGATATACACTACATCAAGATAGCCTCAGTCGAAGACACAGAACTTGAAGAGGCAGAGAAAGAGCCATCTAGAGCTGAGTTGATAAATCTTTGGTTTAACAAGGAAGAAAAGAAAGAACAGCTGAAGATGAAAAAGAAGATGAGAATTCCGGGTGCTGGAAATTTCTCAGGAGGGATTATCAGCTGGTTCTTTGACCGAGAACTGCAGCTGTTTATTTTGAAAAGAAGAGATGGCCTCCAATACTTGAGGCGAACACTGAAAGCATTCAATACACTGCCCAAGATTGAAGTAAAGGTATTAGCATGGAAAGAACTGGTCAATATTGGCGAGGACCCGTACGCTGAAGTTATGGCAAAAATAATAAGAAAAGAGGGTCGTTCGGGAAAGCTTGAAAGACTTAAGCCGAGATCAGGCAAAAGAGTAGAGGATGGATCAAGGATAGATCCTCATACTGGGAGGCCTTGGGCCAGAATGGTTTATAAGCCAGTCAAATGCTTGAAAAGGGTGCCTATGAAATCGATGCCACAGAATATTTTGAGCAACATGAAATGGTAGCCAAGACAACCACAGCCACAACAACAACAACAACCACAGCCACCGCATGCCCAAAGGCGAAGACAAAGACCATCCGCGAGTCAAACTCAGGCGTCTAGGCCTTTTACCAGTCAGCAGCCGGAAGTACAGGAAGCAGGGCCTTCTAGTGCCGTTCCAGAGTCCGAGGAAATAGCACAAACGCTAGAAGAAATATGGGCGTCAGGTCCACATGCTAATGAAGATGTACCTGCCGCGTTAGTGGGTGAACTACTTGAGCCTCAAGAGGGGGAAGAAGATGTGTTGAGAGATGTTGAAGAGTATGAGCCAGAGCAGGCTGATAATGTTTTGTCATCATCTGCAACCGAATCGGAGGAGATGGAGGAGTTAGAGGTTGAGGCTCCTGAGTCAGTATCGACTGAACCAACTGTTCAAATAGGAACATATGGATCAAGGCTGGTAGTTAATGAAGAAGCTTCGAGGAGAGAGTAACAAGAGAATCCGATGAATCAGATTTTGAAGAAGAAGAGATTGCTCCCTTAGTGACTCGGCAACGGGCCAAGCGTCACAGGTTTATGCAAGGATCATTCTCAGCATCTGAAGCACAACCGGAAATTCAACAATCTCAAGTCCCTCAATCTCAAGAACCTCAAGCCACCATCCCACCACCACCACCTCAACATGAACCATATATTCCATCACCAATCCGCCCAACTCCGATACAGTCAATTCCATCAACCTCATCATCATATGCCGACAATCAACGATTTCTACAGCTTAAAGCTCGTGTTGACTTCCAGAATGTCCATATATTAAGCATAACTAAGGCAATCGGTGAAATTCAGGCGCATAATGCAAATCTAGATAAGGAGAATGCCGACTTGAAAAAGATTGTGGAGAAAGTCCAGGAAGAGAACACAGAGCTCAAATCATTTGTAGTAGATCAGGCCGCAGAGATAAGGGCGATGCGCTCCCTAATAGAGCAGTTATTGAAATATTTACAGGCTCAGGGGGAGACATCGTGCCGTGATCCTGAAGTACAAAGGCCGAGAGATGATGATGAAGACAATCAAGGCAATGATCCCAGCCCTAAAAGTCAGAATGAGCCAGTAGATTTTTCTGTTGCTCAGACTGCTCAATCTCAGGGGGAGCCTAGTCTAGCAGAAGGTGAAGGAGGAGAGGCTGGTTCTTCAAAAACTTTGGATAGCGACATGATAGATGCGCTAAAAGATATTGAGGAAGAGCTAATGGAATTTGACTTTGAAGATGAAGTCGAAGAGTTGGAGGAAGGGGAATCCATTCCTGAGGAGGTTGTTGACTGGAAATCTGACGACGAAGTCATAGAGGACGAGGACGACCATGTCAACGAGGTGATAATAAATTCACAACCTATCACGGAGCTACATGTGGGCAATAATCATAATGTGATTGATATAGACTACATCAAGATAGCCTCAGTCGAAGACACCGAACTTGAAGAGGCAGAGAAAGATCCATCTAGAGCTGAGTTGATAAATCTTTGGTTTAAGAAGGAAGAAAAGAAAGAACAGCTGAAGATGAAAAAGAAGATGAGAATTCCGGGTGCTGGAAATTTCTCAGGAGGGATTATCAGCTGGTTCTTTGACCGAGAACTGCAGCTGTTTATTTTGAAAAGAAGAGATGGCCTCCAATACTTGAGGCGAACACTGAAAGCATTCAATACACTGCCCAAGATTGAAGTAAAGGTATTAGCATGGAAAGAACTGGTCAATATCGGCGAGGACCCGTACGCTGAAGTTATGGCAAAAATAATAAGAAAAGAGGGTCGTTCGGCAAAGTTTGAAAGACTTAAGCCGAGATCAGGCAAAAGAGTAGAGGATGGATCAATGATAGATCCTCATACTGGAAGGCCTTGGGCTAGAATGGTTTATAAGCCAGTCAAATGCTTGAAAAGGGTGCCTATGAAATCGATGCCACAGAATATTTTGAGCAACATGAAATGGTAGCCAAGACAACCACAGCCACAACAACAACAACAACCACAGCCACCGCGTGCCCAAAGGCGAAGACAAAGACCATCCGCGAGTCAAACTCAGGCGTCTAGGCCTTCTACCAGTCAGCAGCCGGAAGTACAGGAAGCAGGGCCTTCTAGTGCCGTTCCAGAGTCCGAGGAAATAGCACAAACGCTAGAAGAAATATGGGCGTAAGGTCCACATGCTAATGAAGATGTAGCTGCCGCGTTAGTGGGTGAACTACTTGAGCCTCCAGAGGGGGAAGAAGATGTGTTGAGAGATGTTGAAGAGTATGAGCCAGAGCAGGCTGATAATGTTTTGTCATCATCTGCAACCGAATCAGAGGAGATGGAGGAGTTAGAGGTTGAGGCTCCTGAGTCAGTATCGACTGAACCAACTGTTCAAATAGGAACATATGGATCAAAGCTGGTAGTTAATGAAGAAGCTTCGAGGAGGAGAGTAACAAGAGAATCCGATGAATCAGATTTTGAAGAAGAAGAGATTGCTCCCTTAGTGACTCGGCAACGGGCCAAGCGTCACAGGTTTATGCAAGGATCATCCTCAGCATCTGAAGCACAACCGGAAATTCAACAATCTCAAGTCCCTCAATCTCAAGAACCTCAAGCCACCATCCCACCACCACCACCTCAACATGAACCATATATTCCATCACCAATCCGCCCAACTCCGATACAGTCAATTCCATCAACCTCATCATCATATGCCGACAATCAACGATTTCTACAGCTTAAAGCTCGTGTTGACTTCCATAATGTCCATATATTAAGCATAACCAAGGCAATCGGTGAAATTCAGGCGCATAATGCAAATCTAGATAAGGAGAATGCCGACTTGAAAAAGATTGTGGAGAAAGTCCGGGAAGAGAACACAGAGCTCAAATCATTTGTAGCAGATCAGGCCGCAGAGATAAGGGCGATGCGCTCCCTAATAGAGCAGTTATTGAAAAATTTACAGGGTCAGGGGGAGACATCGTGCCGTGATCCTGAAGTACAAAGGCCGAGAGATGATGATGATGAAGACAATCAAGGCAATGATCCCAGCCCTAAAAGTCAGAATGAGCCAGTAGATTTTTCTGCTGCTCAGACTGCTCAATCTCAGGGGGAGCCTAGTCTAGCAGAAGGTGAAGGAGGAGAGGCTGGTTCTTCAAAAACTTTGGATAGAGACATGATAGATGCGCTAAAAGATATTGAGGAAGAGCTAATGGAATTTGATTTTGAAGATGAAGTCGAAGAGTTGGAGGAAGGGGATTTCATTCCTGAGGAGGTTGTTGACTGGAAATCTGACGACGAAGTCATAGAGGACGAGGACGACCATGTCAACGAGGTGATAATAAATTCACAACCTATCACGGAGCTATATGTGGGCAATAATCATAATGTGATTGATATAGACTACATCAAGATAGCCTCAGTCGAAGACACAGAACTTGAAGAGGCAGAGAAAGAGCCATCTAGAGCTGAGTTGATAAATCTTTGGTTTAACAAGGAAGAAAAGAAAGAACAGCTGAAGATGAAAAAGAAGATGAGAATTCCGGGTGCTGGAAATTTCTCAGGAGGGATTATCAGCTGGTTCTTTGACCGAGAACTGCAGCTGTTTATTTTGAAAAGAAGAGATGGCCTCCAATACTTGAGGCGAACACTGAAAGCATTCAATACACTGCCCAAGATTGAAGTAAAGGAATTAGCATGGAAAGAACTGGTCAATATCGGCGAGGACCCGTACGCTGAAGTTATGGCAAAAATAATAAGAAAAGAGGGTCGGGAAAGTTTGAAAGACTTAAGCCGAGATCAGGCAAAAGAGTAGAGGATGGATCAAGGATAGATCCTCATACTGGAAGGCCTTGGGCCATAATGGTTTATAAGCCAGTCAAATGCTTGAAAAGGGTGCCTATGAAATCGATGCCACAGAATATTTTGAGCAACATGAAATGGTGGTACGTCGATAATGACACTGCTGAAGCCATCATGGAGGATCAAGACGAGAAGGTCATTTTGAAGGTATATGATCCACTGCATTTGATAAATCTATCAAAGGACGACCCGAAGAAGCTACATGATCAGTCTATCTTCTTTATTGAAGCATGGAGATCTGAAGCCAGGAAGTTCCAGAAGGTAGTAAAAGTTTGTATTGATGCTGGTTTATATGCAGGCAGTAGTATATATAGTTCTAGTACTTAAACTTGATGTAAATAGTTAGAAGCTATCGTCAAGGGGGAGTCTGTTGGTACACCCTGTGTGACGATAGCAGTCTAAGCGATCTAACATTTTGGTTTAAGTAATATTCAAGGTATTGGGAATTAACGAGTGTTTGATATATGTGTTTATATATGTTTGATAGTAATTGATTGTATGTTTGAACTTGATGTAATGTATTACAAGAAGTTCAAACATAAAGTTCAAAGATAAATTCAAGCATAAGTTAAAAACATAAGTTTCAAATATAGGTTAAATATGTGAAAGTCGAATTCAGAGTAAATTCGAATTCACTAAGTATCTGGGATTTGAATCTATGACAGATTCGAATATGAACCAGAAGGCAGATTCGAGAGTGTCAAGGGGACAAACTCGAATGGGCCTTGGGCCTGATTCGAGTTTGGCCCATGACAAACTCGAATGAGCCTCTATAATTAGGGATTAACTCGAATCATTAAGAGACTTTTTGCAGAATTCGTGAGGGATTAAGCATTAAGCGATCTCAAGTTTATCATCAGCGTTAGTGCCGTTTCGGAGAGAATCAGTTCGTAGGATCGTTCGTGTGTCATTCGTTCAGCCTCTGATAGTCTCCGTGTTTCGTGTGTGAGAGTTGTTTCCGTCTACCCGTTAACGAGGATTCCGCACTCGTTGACGGCTCCGCGTCTAGATAGATCTCGTAGTGGTAGACCTTACAAGTGGTATCAAAGCCTACGGAGTGTTCTTGGTGTTCTTGGTATTCATCTAGATACATTCTAGGTTTCTTGACGCTAGTTGGACGGTTTTTATCTCAAAATCGTGTTTTCAAGCTTAGCAAATTCTTATTCGGAAAATACTTTGTGGTTTTTCACGTTTTTGATCGAAATCATTATTTTTCGTTGGAAAAATACTGGTTTAATCTGCAAAACGTAAAGAAATCAAAGTATTAGCCGTTTTTTTCGAGTTTGCGGCGCTCGAATCTAATAGAGGTAATTAGGGTTACACTTAGTCTCGAGTCTAACCAAAATCCGCTCCTTTCGAGTCTAATTGAGAGGGTTTCGAATCTGTTTCGAGTTTGTGCTACATTCGAATAGGATCTCGAGTCTACTTAGTTTCGAGTTTATTTCGACTTTAGTTTAGTTTCGAATTGGGTTCGAATCTGCTGGAATTTCGATTTTGTCTGACCTTCGAATCTGAGGACTTTTCGAATCTGACATAATTTCGAGTTTAATTGAATTATAACACTTAATCGAATTTAATCCCAAATAAATTGGAATCTGATTACATTCGAATCTACCTAGATTCGAACGAGTTAATTCACATTAGTTTCGAATTAAATTAATTAAGGTCAATTCAATTACTTTCGAAAAGATGTCAAATCTTCAAAAATTCCTGGAAATGGACCACGAGGTCGGGAAGGCAAACGCTCCGCCTAAGCTGATGAAAGTCGAAGATTATTACTGGTGGAAAGATCGGTTTACCGATTTCGTGCGTTTTAATGACATGCGCATGTGGGTGTGTATCGACGAAGGGTATATTCCACCAGTTTCAGAAGTTGAAGGCCGTCAGAAAGTCTTATCATACCAAATGATGAAGGAGGATGATAAGAAATTGTATGAAGCCGAAAACAAAGCTTTCTCGCTAATCCGCATGGCTTTGCCTCAGAATATACTGCACACATTTAGGACTCAAAAGACGTCAAAAGAACTTTGGGAGTCTCTAGAGAAGAGGTGTGAGGATAATCCTAGGGTTCGTAGAAAGCGTACAGAGCTGTTGAAACAACAGTTTGCAATTTTCAAGGCGTTAAAGGATGAACAACTGGATGATATCATCACCCGGTTCTATCACCTGTTGACGGAACTTGAAAGTCACGGGATTGAGTTTACTGACACCGACAAGAACAACAAGCTTCTTGATGCCTTACCAGCCAAATGGGCTATGTATGTGGCAATGATCAAGCTGAACGAGGACAAGTATTATACTCAATCTCTGGATGATATTGTGGGAACGTTGAGGGCATACCACTTCGAGCTACTGAAGGCCGAAACTGATTACGAACAAGTCCAGAATCCAGCAATGTATTTGGGAAAGACAACAAAACCTTCAGTGACAGCCGAACCGAAGACTGCTACAGCGTTTTTCACCGGAGAAACGTCGTCACCAGCAGAGACTGATGACACATTGAATCGCGCGTTCTTAGGATTAGGAAGATCGGAAGAACCGCAGCCTCAAGTACAACAGGCATCGACATCTCAGAGCTATTCAAAGATGCCCATGAGCGCAAAATCAGCGGAAGAACATTTGAATCTGCTTGCTTCTTTTGTGGCCGCATACGGGAATTGTGTTCAGGGGAAGATTAATGATCCTGCTCTCTGGGATGAGGACTACGATCAGGTCGACCCTGATGATCTTGAGGAAATGGATCTTAAATGGCAACTGGCCATGGTAACCCAACGGGTTAAGAGATTCATTAAAAGAACTGGGAGGAATTTGACGATGAACAACAAGGGGATAGGATTTGATAAGTCTAAGGTAAAATGCTACAACTGTCAAGGACTGGGACACTTCGCCAGGGAGTGTCAGAGACCGAAGGTGGAGACATACCAAGGGCAGAGTCAGCATCAGGGACAGTTCCAAAATCAGTCCCAACAACGATACCTTCCAAGTTCATCATCTGGACAAGCCAATCTAGCGGGTCTACTATCCAATGTCACTTCAGACAGACAACTAGATGGTACGTATGATTGGAGCTCACATCCAGAATAGAATGCTCGGGCTTTTATGGCAGAAGTCACGGAAACTGGGTGTGATGGGGAAGAGCAGACCACAAGGGACAGCAGTCCGATGTGGGTAGAGAAGGCGAATGATCAGACAGTTCTGGAGTTTGCTGCTCAGATAGCCAACGTGGAATCTGATAACTCAAAGGTTAGTCTGACTTACTCTCTTTTTCGTGAATTATGTGCGTTGTGTGTTAATTCTAACGATAGGTTAAATCTAGTCTTAGAATCACATAAAACCATAACTGCTCAAAATGAGAACTTAAAAATTGAAAACGCTAGCCTAAACGATATAAAGCAAGATCTTAAAGAAAAGCTTAAGGCTGATGCTCAAGACGTAATAGTTCTAAAAGACAAACTGAGTGAGCAGTGTGTTAGGATAGAGCTTATGTATGAGCACGTAGAGGCCTTGACCAAAAGTTTTAAGGACAAGGACATAGAGCTAGCTGAAACAAAGGTAAAGGTAGCAGAGGCAAATAGCAAGTTGGAGAAGTTTAGGAATTCGAGCCTAAACCTAGGGAAAGTTTTAGATGCCCAAAGACAGTCTAAAAAGCCCGTAGGTCTAGGATTTCACGAAATTACTCCACCTTTCAATGCAAACTATGTGCCTCAGCCTCAGGAGAAAACTGACAAATCAGTAGACTTAGAGGACCTACCTACACCGACACCAGAGCCTATAGTAGAAAATACACCTAAGGTGGCTGACACAACCGTCAAGGTTAAGAAAGTCAAATTTGTGTCTTCCTCCAGTGAAACACCTGCAGGAAAACAGAAAATTGCTTGGGCTGATCAGGACGATGAGCCAGACGCCATAGATGTACAAAAGGAAATAGACACTAGTGAGACACCTAGATCTAAGGGAACACACAAAAAGTCCATAGATAAGATGTCTTGCTTCAGATGTCACGAGAAGGGGCATGTTGCTTCTCACTGTCCGCTTAGGAAAGCCGATGTTACACCTAAGACAGTGACTCCAACACCTGTTAAGCCCTCAACCAGTGTGGCGAGTAACAGTAGTTCTCAAAGTACCGAGAAAACTGTGCAGGCCGCACCCAAACAAGTTGTGAAAAACACACCGGTAAAGGTTGGACCAAAGGAAGTGATTAGGACAAATTCACCGAATCGTGTCATTAATCCATCTAGGTCAGCACCACAACAAGTCTATAGGAGCAGAACACCTAGCAGGTCACACACTCCAGTTAGGTCTCATACTCCAGTTAGACAGTATGCACCGGTAAGAGCTCAGGGATCACAGTCTGAAATGCCATATAATAGGAACTATTCTAGAGCTCCACAACAAATGCCTACTCCAAAGCAAAGAGTGAACTTAAATCACTCGACACCACAACAGACTCCAGTTCAAAGACCCAAGTCACCTGAAAGGCGATATGGGTTTTTGAAAGAGTTCAAGTATGTGGACGAGAATGGTATAACCAAGTCAGTTATGGCTTGGGTTCCCCGTGATAACTAACCTATTTTATTTCATGTGCAGGAGATTACCACAGGTCCAAACAACAAGTGGTTCGTCGACAGTGGATGCTCCAGGCACATGACAGGGGAACGAGGTCTACCTACAAACTTCAAGGGTGGAAATCGGGGATTCGTATCATTCGCGGGTAACAAAGGTGGAAATATCACGGATACCGGAGTGGTCACTAATGGGACGATAAAGTTGGACCAAGTTTATCACGTTGATAAACTGGTTCACAATCTCATTAGTGTATCTCAAATCTGTGATAAGAAGAACTCAGTGTTATTTATTGACACTGAGGCGTTAGTGCTAAAGCCGGGATTCAAGATTCCTGAAGAATGGGTATTGATGCGGGCGCCGAGGAAGAATGACTTGTACATGCTGGATATGAACAAGCCGGAGACTTTGATGGGGCCAATCTGTCTATTATCCAAAGCTTCGGAGACGGAATCCGTACTGTGGCACAGACGCTTGGCTCACCTGCACCTAAGAAAGATGAACTACATCACGAAGAATGGACTGGTGCAAGGTGTGCCTATGAAGAGCTTTCAGTTCGAGGACAAGTGTCTACCGTGCATGAAGGGCAAGCAACATAAGAAGACACACAAGTCCAAAACGCAGAACTCCATAACCTCAACATTCGATTTGTTGCATATGGACCTTTTCGGCCCAATCAACAAAAGGAGTATAGGAGGTAGTTGGTTTTGTTTGGTTATCACTGACGATTACTCACGGTTTTCTTGGGTTTTCTTTTTAGGTACAAAGGACGAGACGGCTTCCAAGCTCATCGGGTTCTTAGACCAAGTGGAGAACTCCTATGGAACAAGGGTTAAAAGATTACGTAGTGATAATGGGACTGAATTCAAAAACACTGTAATTGGTGTATATTGCCTATCAAAGGGCATAGTGCATCAATTCAGTGCACCATATGAACCTCAACAAAATGGGGTGGCCGAACGTAAAAATAGGACATTGATTGAGGCTGCAAGGACTATGCTTTCGGATTCAAAGCTTCCTACCATGATTTGGGGGGAGGCAGTGAATACCGCGTGTCATATTTTAAACCGAGTCCTTAGAGTCAAATCTTTGAACAAAACATGTTATGAAATTTTGAATAAACGGCCACCTAATTTAACTGGATTCGAACCGTTTGGGGTACCATGCACTCTTTTACGAACAAAACATCAACCGAAGTTTGGTGAAAAGGCTGACGAAGGATACTTCCTAGGTTATGTGCCGAACTCACCAAACAAACGGGTTTTTAACAAAACAAATGGTACTGTGGAGATTGTGTATAATATTGAAGTCACAAGTTATACACATGAACCCCAAACTGGTCTGGAATGGATATTTGACTATGATAAATTATTTGAGTCATTCAACATTCCTTTGGATGATAATGCAGGTACAATCAAAAAGGACATGGCGACGTTGCATCTGAATGACGATGGCCATATCTTTCCGAGGACTACGTTTGAATCCATATCCGAGCCTACTGCGACTGTAGATAGATCTCCAGAAGTCGATGTTCCTGAAGCACCTACCACTGAGAATCAGACTCAAGCATCAAGTTCCAACTCTGAGGAAAACGTCCATGAGGAGGAAAATGTAGAAGCTGAGCCTGTTCCACCATTAGGTGAAATAGGATCTAACTTAGGAGAAAATCTAAGGGTTGATGAGATAGAGACCTCTAGGATTAACAAGAACCATCCATTAGAAAGCATCATAGGAAATCCTAACGAGGGTGTGAGGACTAGGAGTAGTTTAAATAACAACACAGTGTTGTTGTCGATGATAAATGACTCCGAGGCATATCACACCTGTCTCTATTCATGCTTCATATCGCAAGTAGAGCCTAAAAATGTGCAAATGGCACTTAAGGATAACTCCTGGGTTGAAGCGATGCAGGAAGAACTTTCGCAATTTAGGAAACTAGAAGTGTGGGAGTTAGTTCCATTACCTCGAGGGGAAATTGCCATAGGAACCAAATGGGTTTTTAAGTGCAAAAGGGACGATCGGGGTATAGTCACGCGCAACAAGGCTAGGTTAGTTGTAAAGGGTTTCAACCAAGAGGAGGGAATCGATTACAACGAGGTTTTTGCACCAGTAGCAAGGCTGGAAGCCATTAGGTTGTTTCTAGCTTTTGCCTCCTTCAAGGGCTTTAAGGTATATCAATTAGATGTTAAGAGTGCTATCCTATATGCGAAAGTGAAGGAGTTGGTGTATGTAGAACAACCGCCCGGATTTACAGATCCAAAATATCCTGATAGAGTATATCGCTTAGATAAGGCTCTATACGGATTGCATCAGGCACCAAGGGCATGGTATGAGACTCTATCCAACCATCATCAGACGAACAGATGTGCAAAGATTTCGAGAAGGTGATGAAGTCTAAGTTCGAGATGAGTGCTATGGGAGAGTTAAATTTCTTTTTGGGGTTACAAGTTGACCAGAAGAAGGAAGGGATGTTTATCCATCAGACTAAGTATGTCTATGACATATTGGAGCGTTTCGGGATGGAAGGAACAAAGTTGACTGCCCATTTCAGCACGCCGATTCAAGTGAATCATAAGCTCGAACCGGGTACTGAAAGTGATACCGATGTGGATCCGACTTTATATCGGGCCATGATTGGATCACTTATGTATTTAACTGCTTCAAGACCTGATATTATGTTTGCTGTGTGTATTTGTGCTAGGTTTCAAGCGAATCCAAAGGAGATGCATATGAAAGCTGTGAAGCGGATTCTACGATACCTCAAGTCGAAACCGAAGCTGGGACTTTGATATCACGCGGAGGGAGATCTAGAGTTGGAGGCGTTCACGGATTCTGACTACGGAGGATGCAGCTTGACGCGCAAATCAACAACTGGAGGTTGTCAGTTCCTAGGAGGGAGATTGGTATCCTGGCAATGCAAGAAACAAACATCGGTAGCCGTGTCAACGTGCGAGGCCGAGTATGTTGCTGCTGGTAGTTGCTGCTCACAGGTTCTGTGGATACAACAACAATTGCGGGATTACGGTTTGGCTTACACTCAAACTCCAATTAGGATAGACAATCAATCTACAATTTCTATAACGAATAATCCAGTTAAACACAACAAAACAAAGCACATAGACATTAGGCATCATTTTATTCGTGATTGTGCTGAAAAGAACCTAATTAAATTGGTAAAAGTGGCAACAGAAGATAATAATGCAGATTTATTTACCAAAGCATTTGATAAGTCACGGTTTGAGTATTTAATTCAACTGAATGGAATGCGCAACCCAGAATAATTTGACCTTAGTAGTAGTAGCTTATTTTCTTTTATAGTCATAGTATTTCTTTCTTTACAGTAGTCTGCTAATTTAGGAAAGTTTCTATTTTTAGTAAGTTTCTATTCTTAGTAAGTTAGTAGGTTATCTTATTTTATTGCTATTTCTTATGAAAAACAAAAGAAAAAAGAGAGAAAATCATAAAAATACAAAAAAAAAGAGAATATCAGAAAAGGAGTTAAGTCTTAGATACATAGGTTCAAAGTGACGAAAATTAGCACAGTCGTTACAAACTCTAAGTGTTTAGGCTTTCACACATAATGCAACTAAATTCTAAGTGTTATACTTTATTTAGTTTGATGTGTTGGTAGGCATAATACATATAGGGAATCTCAAGGCTAATAAAATATTCTAGAAAGAGTCAAGCGTGTCACTAACTTAGAATGTATGACCAATCGGTCTTAATTTTTATGTACAAGACATACAAACTTTGAGTCTAAATGAGGTATGCAAACTTTCTGGGGATGTATGGCAACATCAAATACATCTTAAAATGGAAAGAATAGAAAAATCATACAAAATTGAGAGTCGAAAACATGTAACTCTGTTGTACGTAAGTACAGACCTGTTGCCTCTGTTTAGATTCGGGTTGGCAAGATATGTCGCTTTGTTGTACGTCAGTACAGACCTGTCACCGCTGTCTTGCTAACTTTAAGAATAAACCTTATGTCAAATTAAGACACTTTGTTGTATGAAAATACAGACCTGTGTCCGATGTTTGTCTTTTAAAGAAAGTTTGCAAATACCAACAAGTTAGAATCTTTGTCTGTGTGCCTTGATCATAAAAGTATGTCTATGTCTGAGTCACGTAAGATAATTTCATGATAAATAAAAATGCCAAGGGATATTCCGAAATGTAGCATGTTTAAAGGGGTAAAATACCAACAATCGGCTAAATAGGTATGTCACGCCAAACAATCAAAGGAATCAAAAATTCCTAAGTGTGAAAGTTTAAGTACTGAAAGTAAGTATCAGACATCGCTATCTGATTGAACCTTTCTTAGACTATACTCATCAAAAAGATTTGTTTAGTATTTAGCTTAGGTTGTAAATTTTATAAGTATAGCTTAAGTCTAGATTAAATTTTTAGTCAAAATTTTATTTTTATTTTATTTTATTTTACCTTAGTTTATTTTATTTTATTTTATTTTATTATATTTTTACTTAGGTAAAAGGTCAAAAATTACTCTGGGTTGCGCACAAAGTTGGAAAAAATAAACATTGCATGAAATATCTTGTGCTTAGGGTAAAAGATTTGGCATAGTTTAGCTTGTTACACAATACCGTAGAAAAAGGTTGAAAAAGTTGAAGTTATTTCAAAAATTTTCGAAATTTTTCTAAGTGTTTGGTGTTTTCGAGTTTAGGACAGACTCGAATTGGGAAGGCTTCGAATCTGTCAGTAGATTCGAGTCTGGCCTTAGATTCGAAGGTTGGTAGTATATATAGGTCAACAGTGAAGTCATTTAATACTTACTGTTTTCGAATCTATACTCTCGAATCTAATCAGGCGATTTCGAATCTGTGCTCGAATCTATCGTTTCTCTCATAAACGACAATTTGTCGAGATTATTGCTAAGGAGTTCGATTCTACTCCTGTATCTAGGTATAATCAACTTGATTGTACAAGATTCATGTAGTTTTATACACCATTTTAGGCAAAATCCTCGATTTTTTTGAAGGTTTAAGGGTCTAAATCGTGTTTTCAAAAATTACAAAGTTTGGACCAATAAATAGTCAAATTAAAGGCACATATCTGTGATTAGTAACTAGTAGGACTAATGAATGTAATTTTCTAAGTCCAAAAAGGTTAAAATCAAGAGATTTGGTGTTTGAATAGAGTCGGCGGTTCGAATCTGTTCTTGAGTTTTCTCGAATCTGTCATTAGACTCGAGAATACCAGGACATTCGAATTTGTCATCAAACTCGAAAAGGGACTTATTCGAATCTGTTACATTCGGATCTGTCTTTTATTTGCATTATTTAATTTAAATTTTATTAAACTTGTAGAAATTTAATTGTGTTAGATTTTGTACTTGAACAAGTTCAAAATAAAACAGATTTGAATTTAAACAAGTTTATTGATTTTTAATGAATCTAATAGTTTTGTTTATTGTGCAGAAATGGCTATACGAGCTTTTGTGCCTAAGCACAATATGGTCCTTCATCCTGATCATCATCTCCCTGAGGCGCAGGGATTCAGACAAATGCTTGATTTCCTAGTAGAATCTAGGATAGGTTTTGCGTTGTCACATAATGTTCAGCTCGTTTTACCGTATATTCGTCAATTTTATGACCATCTTCAGGTAGACTGCTCGGTCACCCCGACAGTGCTACGAACTCGCATAGCTGGACAACCGCTGGTATTTTCGGCGGATATGCTACGTCAAGTATTGCAGCTGGGTTCTCAAGAAGAAGAATCTGGACCGATCGAATTTCCTCTGAATATTAGGCAAGCGGCCTTTCAGAGAATGGGATATAGTCTAGACGTGACGAAAGTTTCCTATATGAAGAGCGGGTTAATCGGACAATGGAGGTTTTTGGCCCATGTCTTTATGGTCTGCTTTGCACCAAAGAAAGCCGGGTTTGACTATATAGTTGCGAAGATCCAGTCTGGGATTGTCGCGATGGTGAATAATCGACCATACAGTTTCTCGGAAATGTTTTTCTCGGAATTTGTTTACCAGATCACCGCTCCAGAAAATCAACAATTCCTGCTATATCCGCGGTTCATCATGATGCTTATAAGGCATTTCTTGCCAAATCTGCCTCCGTCGAATGACATTCAAAGCGTTGCTGTAATGGATAAAAGGATCTTTGCTGATTGTTCCTCGCACAGAGGAAGGTTGGCTGTTCCAGTTAAGCGTCCGTTGTTTGGAGCCATCTTGGATAGGAAATTTGAAGCCCCAGATGTTGCCAACTGGGCAGGGGAAGTTGAATTTCAGCCAAGACAACCACAGCCACAACAACAACAACAACCACAGCCACCGCGTGCCCAAAGGCGAAGACAAAGACCATCCGCGAGTCAAACTCAGGCGTCTAGGCCTTCTACCAGTCAGCAGCCGGAAGTACAGGAAGCAGGGCCTTCTAGTACCGTTCCAGAGTCCGAGGAAATAGCCCAAACGCTAGAAGAAATATGGGCGTCAGGACCCCATGCCAATGAAGATATAGCTGCAGCGTTAGTAGGTGAACTACTTGAGCCTCCAGAGGGAGAAGAAGATGTGTTGAGAGATGTTGAAGAGTATGAGCCAGAGCAGGATGATAATGTTTTGTCATCATCTGCAACCGAATCGGAGGAAATGGAGGATATTGAAGTTGAGGCTCCAAAATCAGTGTTTACAGAACCTAATATTCAGATTGGAACGTATGGATCTAGGTTAGTAGTCAATGAAGATGCTTCGAGGAGGAGAGTATCACGAGAATCTGATGATTCGGATTTTGAAGAAGAGGAAGTTGCTCAACTAGTGACGCGGCAAAGGGCCAAGCGTCATAGGTTTATGCAAGGATCATCTTCAGCATCTGAAGCTCAACCGGAAATCCCCCAAACTCAACATCAGGAACCTTAGACCACCACTCCACCACCACCACCACCTCGCGCTGAACCATATATTCCATCACCAATCATTCCTACGCCTATACAGTCTATTCCATCAACCTCGACCACATATACCGACAACCAACGATTTTTGCGCTTAAAAGATAGAGTCGACTTCCAGGAACTTCAAATCTTTGGGCTAACAAGGGCAATCGGTGAAATTCAGGCGCATAATGCAAATCTTGACAAAGAAAATGCCGATTTAAAAAAGATTGTAGAGACAGTTCAGGAAGAAAACACAGAGCTCAAAACCTTTATTGCAGATCAATCAGAAGAGATCCGATCGATGCGGTCCCTCCTTGAGCAGCTAATGAATAATCTAAAAGCTCAGGGGGAGACAAGTTGTAGGGATCCTGAGGAGCAGCGTAGGGATGAAGATGACGAAGGCAATGATCCCGATGCACCTAATGAGAATGAGCCAGTAGATTTTCCTGCTGCTCAGGCTACACAAGTTCAGGGGGAGCCCAGTCAAGTTGAAACAGAAGGAAGTGATGTTAGTCCTTCAAAGATCACAGAATCTGAGATACATGACATGATTGAGGCACTAATGGATATTAATGAAGAGCCATTAGAGTTAAATTTTGATTTTGAAGATGATGTGGAGGACTTGGAAGAAGGTGAGTTCGTGCCTGAAGATATTGTGGACTGGAGATCTGATGATGAGGTTTTGGCTGATGAGGACGATGAAGCTGATGAGATCGTCGTTCAGCAGAATCCTATCACAGATACATATACTACAGCTGAAGAAAATTCGATAGACATTGAGGCTTTTAAAGATGTTTTTAATATTGAATCTGAGAGAGAAAATCCGGAAAGGGAACTGTCGAATGATGAGAAAAGGCAGCTATGGTTTAGAAAGGAGGAGGAAAGATCTGAACTAGCTGTGAAAAAGAAGATAAGAGTGCCAAGTTCAGGAAACTACTCTGGAGGCATTCTTAGCTGGTTTTTCGATAGAGAGTTACAACTCTTCGTGCTAAAAAGACGAGATGGGCTGCAATATCTAAAGAGAAAGTTGGAAGTGTTTAATTCTCTGCCCAAATGCGAGGTCAAAGAACTGGCATGGAAGAATCTGATAAACCTAGGAGATGACCAATATGCTGAAGTGATAGCTCGAATCATTAGAAAAGAAGGTCGATCTGGAATGTTTGAGAGAATTAAACCAAGGGAAGGAAAGAGAGTCATGGATGAATCGAGGATAGATCCATTGACTGGTAAGCCTTGGATGAAGATGGTCTACAAACCGGTCCGCTGTCTGAAGAAAGTTCCGTTGAAAACAATGCCACAAGATGTTCTTGCAAACTTGAAATGGTGGTACGTTGACAACGAATCAGCAGAGGCAGTCATGGAAGATCATGAAGACAATGTAATTTTGAAAGTATATGATCCTTTGCATCTTGTAAACCTTTCTCAAAGTGACTTGCAGAAGCTTAAGGAACAACCTATCTATTACCATGAAGGTTGGAAGTCAGAAGGCAAGAAGTATGAAAAGGTAGTCAAGGTGTGTATAGAAAAAGGTTTGTATGCTCGCAACAATTTAAATAAATAATAAACAAAGTTCTTAATCAAATGTGTGAATTATTAGAAGCTATCGTCAAGGGGGAGTCTGTTGGTACATCCTGTGTGACGATAGCAGTCTAAGTGATCTTACATTGTGATTTAGCAAGTGTTTGTTATATATGTTTATATATGGTTGATATTTATTAGTGTTTGTATGTTTGAACTTGATGTAACGTATTACAAGAAGTTCAAACATAAAGTACAAAGATAAAATCAATCATAAGGTAATAACATAAGTTTCAACACTTAGGTGATAGTCTCCGTGTTTCGTGTGTGAGAGTTATTTCCGTCTACCCGTTAACGAGGATTCCGCACTCGTTGACGGCTCCACGTCTAGATAGATCTCGTAGTGGTAGACCTTACAACAAACAGATCAACTTGCTTGATCTTCATTCCCTTTTTGTTGGCATCCTCTATATCTTTCTTTATGGACTCAGGGTCAACAATGGACTTCAGATCTTTGATGACTTGTTTCACTTGTGGTAGAGCTGATCTTACTTGTGTCACAGACCCAATATTGTGCATCCTTGTGAGCTCATCTCTAGTCAACCTTTGGACCATATGCCAGAATGTGTCATACTCTTCTTCTGGACCAGATTCCCTTCTTATCACAAACTGAAATCTTAAGTCTATATTGTCCAGTGGTTTAGCATACCAGTAATTGATAAGAGGTTTTGTAAAGTCATGCTGGTCTATTAATTTCTCTAACTCCATAGCCTTTTGTAGTTGCTCAAACAACACCTTTTTAACTTGATCTAGCTTTGCTTGTGATAATGACTCTGATGCAGGAATGGAAGCAACAGCTTGATCAGAAGGAGCAGGGGCACTGGCAGCAGTATGAACATTACTGGTACTAGTTTGAACTGGTTCTTGGGATGTTTGGACTTCTTGGGAAACTTTGGCTTTCTTTCTTTTGTCCATTTCTTTGTCGTGGATATCTTGCAGCCTTTCTGTGCTCATGAACTGAGCCATCTTCTTTGGGATACCAGCTGCAAAGGCACAATTGATTAGAAATCTTCTATGCTCAGCCTTAGAGTGCCCTGTTGGCAGCTTCCTCTTCTTTTCTCCTTGCTTGACCACAAACCCTTTTAGGTAATCACCTAAGGTTTCATCATCTTCCATTAGGGGCTGGGTTTGCTGGTCTAATTCTTGATCTTGTTCTTCTGTTAATTTTCTGGCATTTTCAGCATCAAAGGCAATCTGGGCTTCTCTGGAGGAATATTTGTGCTTTGGAGACTCAATAAGAATGCCCTTGCCCTTATCTTTAGTAGCAGAAGTTGTAGCTTGGACTGTACTGGTTGGAGCTTGAATACCTTCTCTTATAACAACTCCAGTTGCTTTTGAAGAAGCAGCTTGAGTTTCTAGGCTAACAGCTTGAGAAGCTGTTGGGACTGTTAGCCTAGATGGTTGGACTGTTGGGGCTGCTTGGACTGATTCTGTTGGAGCTGCTTGGACTGCTTTAGGAAACTCCTGATTCTCCCCCTTTTTGGAAGCATTGGTTTGGTCAGGAGGACCTACAACCTTTGCCACTTGGGTTTGAATCAAACGCTCTAATTGCATGATCTTATTTCCACAGAGGGTAAACCCTTTATGGAGATAATCCATTCTTTGATTTTGAGCCGCTTCTGCCTGCTTCAGTGCAATAATCTGTGCTCCCTGTGCAGCAATGATGGACTTTTGGTATTCCAACATAGCTACAACAGGTTTCATCTTAGGATCCGTCAAAAGCATGAGTTGCAGACTAGCCTCAAGATCAGTAAACATCTGTGGTGCTTGTGATCTATCACTGGCATGAATACCAGAAGTAGAAACATCTGGGCCCCTCTGTTCTTGGTTCTAGGGACTTCCAGCTGGTGTTTGCACACTTGTTGTTGCCATGGGCGTGGTCTTAATGATGTTGGCACTGTCCTGTGCCTCTTGTGCAGAGACAGCAGTAGTGTCAGCCACAGAACCCATATGGACTATCTCTGGTGAGATGTCCACCTCCTGAGTGAGGATGGGAGTGTCCTCAATGTGTACCCTTTGGATATTCTGTGCAGAAGTGTCCTCCTGCACAGGGTTATATGGCTCTTGTCTGAGGGCTGAGGAGGAAGGAGCTCCTGGTCCTCTTTTCCTTTTATACAGATATTTGAGTGGGGGAATAGGCTGAACAATAGGATCAGAAGGAATTTGTGTATCATGAGGAGGGGGTTGGGGTCCTGGGGGTGAAGTAGTAATGATAGGCTGGGCCTGCTCAGGACCCTCTCCTCTGTTTCTTGGAATGATGTTCATCATTGCAGAAGGCAATGGAACATCTACACTCAAAAAATTGGCACTTTGTTTTAAAAGTCTTTTAATGGAAGATAGTGACTGCCTATGGGAAATATGTATCCTCTTATGTATATGAGAAGTGGTGCAGGTGTGTGCAATTATTTCTGCCAAAAATCTAGGATACTTAAAAAATTTCCCATTCTTTAGAGAATGATGCCTTAACATTCCCTGAAAGATCATATTTGAAAAATTGAATTGTTGGCCCGTTGAAAAGCACACTAAGGCAGTGGCAATATTAGAGGAAAATTCGGACCAACCAGTTCTTTTGGGGCTCATACACTGCTGAATAATATGCACAAGATATTTCCATTTAGGTGAAAAGTGTGCTTTCAAGAAAGTAAAGGAATCAGCAGGACCCCTATATCCAATATTGTAAAGACCAGTATGTAAAGCATTAAGGGTTAGGTCTGTTATACCTGTGGCATCTTGAAGATGCAAATGATGTCGAATGGATTCCTCAGTTATGGTGATGGGAGTGCCATCAATTTTGGATAGTATAGAAGGAACTCCATTGATGGTTTGGACAGAGGCACGGTTCCAGAACTGTTCGATATGAGAGATGTATATGGTGGGATTGATATTGAGGGCATGATGGATATGGGAGTGTCTTAGAGAATCCATCATGTCATGGAACGGCTGAAGTTCAGAGTGCTTTAGAGAGTACGGTAGGCAGTTGTGTTCTTTGACAAACTCCATTGAAGATAGAACGGAGGTTTAGGGTTGCAAGGAAGAGTGTGTGAATCGTTCAGAGAGAAAAGAAAGGACGTGGTATGAAATTTTGTAACTGGTAGTTACAACTGAACGAAACTGGGACCTTTAAAGGTTTTGAAAAAGGTTGGGTCCCGCGCACACACATTTAAGAAATTACCTAAATACCCTGCACACTTTGACAGATCAAGTGAATAACAGTCCGAGAAAATGAACAAGCAGCTTGAGAAAATACTCAAGCTGTTAGTTGAAACTTAGGCATCTTTTAATGAAACAATGACTCCCCCTTAAATAAGCATATGAATTAGATAATAATGAAACAAATTAATCCATGTTTACCATACCAATATTTGATACCAGGAAAGTGAACCTTCCTACATCAAAAGGTTTTGTAAATAGATCAGCTAACTGATCAACAATATGTATTTTGGTAACTTGGATTAATTTCTACTCATTACAATCCCTTATAAAGTGAAATCTGATATCTATATGCTTGGTTTTTGGAAATTTCACTGGGTTTTGCACAATGCTGATTGCACTTGAATTGTCAATGTAAATAGGAGTGGATAAGAAGTTCATACCATAGTCTCTCAATTGATTTTGAATCCACATTACCTGGGAGCAGCATCTTGCAGCTGCTACATATTCTGCTTCAGTGGATGAAGTGGAAACAGTTGTCTGCTTTTTGCATTGCCAAGAGACCAGTCTTGCTCCTAAGTATTGACATCCACCAGTTGTGGATTTTCTCTCAATGTTGCATCCTCCATAGTCACTGTCAGAGTAGGCTGTTATTTCAAGGGGAGAGTCTTTAGGATACCATAGGCCTAAATGTGGTTGGCCTTTGAGATATCTAAAGATTCTCTTAAGAGCAACCAAATGAGAATCCTTTGGAGAGCATTGAAACCTAGCACACACAAAGACAGCAAACATTATATCAGGTCTAGAAGATGTTAGATACATAAGAGATCCTATAAGAGATCTGTATAAATGAATGTCCACATCTATGCCATCTTTGTCCGTATGGAGCTGCTTGTGAGGATCCATTGGAGTGCTTGCAACTTTGGTGTCTTGATACCCAAACTTTTCGAGTATGTCTTTCACATACTTTGATTGACTTATGAAGAGACCAGTGGGCTTTTGCTTGACCTGCAATCCTAGAAAGAAAGTGAGTTCTCCCATTGAACTCATTTGGAACTTTTTGTGCATTAAAGCTTCAAACTCTTTACACAAACAATCATTTGTTGAGCCAAAGATGATGTCATCAACATAGATTTGGACAAGCAGAATCTCAGCTTTGATGGACTTAGTGAAAAGTGTTTTGTCCAGAGTGCCTCTTTTGAACCCATTCTGTAGAAGGTATGATGACAGAGTGTCATACCAGGCTCTTGGAGCTTGATGGAGACCATAGAGAGACTTGTCTAACTTGTAGACCCTGTCTGGATACTTGTAGTCCTCAAAACTAGGAGGTTGACATACATAGACCTCTTCTTCAATTGTCCCATATAGAAAAGCAGACTTCACATCCATTTGATACACTTTAAAACCTTTGAAGCTTGCATAGGCCAAGAATAGTCTGATGGCTTCAATTCTTGCCACTGGAGCAAATACATCATCATAATCTATGCCTTCTTCTTGAGTGTACCCTTGTGCTACTAGTCTTGCTTTATTCTTGATGACTATCCCTCTCTCATCTTTCTTGTTTCTGAACACCCATCTGGTACCAATTGCTCACTTTCCTTTAGGAAGATCAACCAGTGTCCATACATTCTGAATCTTGAACTGTAGAAGCTCTTCTTGCATTGCCTCAATCCAGGATGAATCTTTCAATGCTTCTGATGCCTTTTTAGGTTCTAGCTGAGACATGAAACAGGCATGTTCAAAAGCAGCTAGACTGAATTCAGGAACTGCTTGTTCAGCAGCAGCAGTCTCATTGTGAACCATTTTCCTTGTTTGTACAGGAGTACTTGGATCTCCCAGTATTTGATTGAGAGGATGATACTTGTGAACTCTGAGTGTAGGCTCTCTCTCTGTCTGAAAAGAAGATCCAAGATTTGTATCATCTCCATCAGGACCAGTGGATGGTTCAGCTTCTGGAACAGCTTGACTGGAATCTGGGACTGTTTCCCTTTGTGTTGGAGCTGTTCTCTCAGGACTTGGGAGTGGCACTTCAGTGTCTGTATTTGTATTATGTTGAGCATTCAGAACCCCTGGAGGGTCACATGACAGAAGTGGTATAGTGGTGTATTCATCCCAATTGGTTGAATCTGCAGCAGTTTGAAACTTTGTGCCAACAACTTGAGAATTTGTATTGGCAGCATGAGAATTTGTGTTGACAGCTTCAATCCTATTTGCATCAGCTTCTGCAGTATACTCAACAAAGCTCAGAGAATTTGTTAGTGAATCTAAATCAAACAACTAATCAGGACCAGTGCCTTTGACATTTGTAGTATTTTCATTAAATTCAACATTGGCACTTTCTTCAATGGTTTTAGACACACTGTTATATACTCTATAGGCTTTGCTTTGACTTGAGTATCCTACAAAAAATCCTTCTTCAGCCTTACTCTTAAACTTCCCTAAGTAAGTTTTAGTATGAAGAATAGTACATGGACATCCAAAAGGCTTGAAGAAAGCTATTAGGGGACTTCTATTATGGAATAACTCATAAGGAGTTTTCCCTTTAGATTGAACAACCTGAACCCTATTCAGAACATAACAGGTTGTATTAACAGCTTCTGCCCAGAAAGTCATTGGCAGATTTGAATCAGCTAACATTGTTCTGGCAGCCTCAATTAATGTTCTGTTCTTTCTTTCAGCTACACCATTTTGCTGTGGTGTTCTTGGTGCACTATATTGTCTAGCAATACCTTTGGACTCACAAAAACTGTTTAGAATGTGATTTTTAAATTCAGTTCCATTGTCTGATCTTATCACCTTAACTTTTGAGTTGGATTGGTTTTCTATCTTAAGAATAAAAGACTTAACTAGCTCAGCAGTTTCATCTTTAGACCTAAGAAAGTAAACCCAAGTAAATCTGGTGAAATCATCAACAATAACTAAACAGTAAGCCCTTTTATTCAAACTCAGAACAGATGTTGGACCAAATAGATCCATATGAATCAGCTGAAGAGCAGATGAGATTGAATTTACTTCTTTGGACTTATGAGAAGTTTTGTGTTGCTTGCCTTTAAGACATGCTACACAATGATCATCACATATGAACTCCTTTTGTGGTAAGCCTCTTACCAGATTCTTTTTGACTAAAACATTCATGGACTTGAAGTTCATGTGACACATCCTTCTATGCCAAAGAGCAGACTCATTAGATGATGCTTTGGATATCAAACAGCTTAAAGTATTTGATTTGGATAAAAGATCTGTGTCCAAACAGTAGACATTGTCCTTTCTTGGTGTTCTTAGTAAAACAAGATTTTCAGGAATTTTGAAATCTTTTGAAAGGACAATGCACTCAGAATCTGTAAACAAAACAATGTTTTGTTTGTCACAAATTTGAGAGACACTTAATAAATTATACTTAAGCTGTTCAACATACAAAACATCATGAAAAATCATGTTGCCTGCATTAACAGTACCTTTACCTGTAACCTTACCTCCTTTTGAGTTGCCTCCAAATGCAACAAATCCTCCATCAAAGCCTTTGAAATTTGACAAGCACTCAGAATTGCCTGTCATGTGCCTAGAGCATCCACTGTCCAAATGCCATCTTGTTTTATGAGGTGACCTGTGGTTGCCCTCAGATGGTAGTTCAGTGGAGGAGACATTTGATGTTTCTGCCATCAGAGCTTGATTTTGAAATTCTTCCTCTGTCTGATCACTCCAGTCAAACACATTTTCTTCTTGAGAGACAAGTGCTTGTGATGATGAAGTCTGATTAGCCTGTTGAGGCCTTGATGATTGTTGACTTTGAGATCTGCATTCTCTGGTAAAGTGACCAAGTTTATGACACTTGTAACACTCAACTTTTGTCTTATCAAAGGCTGGTTTGCCTTCTGTTCTGGCTTGAAAGTTGGTCCTTCCAGTTCTTTTAAGAAACCTTTTGGCCCTCATGGTCAGCATTGCATGTTGCCACTTTAAATCCATCTCTTCAAGATCATCTGGATGAATTTGTTCTAAATCTTCAGCATTTAGAGCAAACAGTCCATCATTGACAACAAAAGCCTCATAGTGAGCTTCAGTAGAGTTGCCATCACCACCTGAAAAGGAATCACTGCCATTAGATTTTTCAGAAGACAGAAGAGCAGTATTGTGATTATAAGAAAATGATTTCTTTTTAGTATCAATCTCAGTCTCAAACACTCTCAGACTGTTGTACAGATCATCCAGTTCTATCTTATCAAGAGTGTCTTTTGTTCTCCATTGTGCAGCATAAACTGTCCATTCTTCTCCAAGAGATCTGAGAAACTTTCTGTTGACTTCATCTTGATCCAGACTGACTTTTGCACTTTCCAGTTCACTTATCAGTTTGTTGAACCTGTCAAAAATTTGAGTAAGGTTTTCATTCTTGCCACCAGAAAAGTTCTCATACTGCTGTTTCAAAAGATCCTTTTGATTTCTCTTGGTACTGGCATTACCAGCAAATCTTTTCTCTAAAGCATTCCAAAGAGAATGAGCAGTATAAAACTTTTTGAACTGATGTTGATAAGCATTAGGAATGGCTATTTGTAGAAGTGTAAGACTTTCAGTTCATTCATTCTAGCCTTTCTTTCAAGTTCAGTTTTTGGAGGAGTTTTGACTGGTTTTCCCTCATCATCAAGTTCTGGATCAACTACAGGAGGAAATTCAACAGCTTCCCATATGGCATAATCAATGAATTGAATATGCTGTTGTATCCTGAGTTTCCAAATCTCAAACTCAGTGGGCTTGAGCATAGGCACTTTGAGTCCTTGCCCAGATCCACTGCTACTATTTTCGAATTCCATTGCAAAAGATTAAAAATTTAAAAGAAAGTTTTCGACTTTGAAAAACAAAGAACAACCTGGCTCTGATACCACTTGTCAGGATCTGAAACTAATTAACCAAGACTAACTGATTTGAATTTATCAGAGTATAAATCAATAATCTTGCTTTGAATCAAAGTTTAATTAAAAAGTTTGCGGAATAACACTTAATTATTTTAACAAAAGCTTTCAGAATCAATAGCAAATAAACAAAAGTAATAATCAAAGATTGCTTGTATTGCTGACTTCAATGATTACAATCACCTCTAATCTGTTTGATTAGACGAAGAACACAAATTGTTCTTAGGGTTTTACAACCTTAGAGGCTTATGAAAACTTAAACAAAAAGCAATTACAAGCTTGAATATGCAGAAAAACTCCTATATAATAGAAAGACCTATTCTATGTATTTATATTGCTTCTTGAATTGTTTCCTTGAAGGACTATGACTTCTCTGATAGTAGATATGCTGGAATCTTCGTGTAGATATCTTTTCCTGAATATCAGCACTTTCTGTTTATGAAACTGTTAAGCAGCTTGAATCACTTGACAGCTTGAACAAAGCAGCTTGAGTTGATTTACTCTGGCAGCTTGAACTTTTACACTGGCAGCTCGAGATTCTTCAACTAACAGCATGAACTTTGTATTTACATATAAATTCTACTAACAGTTTGAGAAGTCTAACTAACAGCTTGAACTTACTTAGACTATTTCCCAACACCCCGTAACTAAATCGGGCCCCTAATATAACCACAAACCGACCCTAAAGCCCAAAATCAAATCTGGCGCAATTAGGCGGATCGCGGCTTGCACTCAATCCCATTGCGCGCTTGGGATCGCGGTCACGCTTAATCTATCACAACCACTTTCTGGATTCGACCACACTCATAATCGCTGCTCGTACTCAACCCTTACTTGTAACATCCTGAAAATTCATTGAGCAAATATCAGGTAATAATTACAACGTATTAGATATATTTTCATGATAATAATTATAAGAGTAAATTACAAAAATGGTCCCTGTGGTTTGCATAAAATTTTGGATTCAATTCTTGTGGTTTCAATTTTGCATGAACAGTCCTTATTTGCATTGTTTACTTGCAGAAATGGTCCCTCTAGTCCTTATTTGCATTGTTTACTTGCAGAAATGGTCCCTCTGTCCCATTTATTTTTCTAAATGACAGTTATACCATTTTTCTTAATAACAATTTGGTCCCTTTTTTCATGAATTTTATTTTTAAATTTTATAATCTTAATTTAATAAATGATGATTTAATTAATTTATTATGATTATATAAAAATTATGGTTACCGTCCTTTTCACAATAAAATTACAATTACAGTACTTATAGTTGGCGTTTTGTTATGTTTTTTTGTCACTTCATCCAATTTTTTTTTTTAAAAATGACAATTTTACCATTTCACTTTATTTCATTTTTGGTCCCTCATCAAAATATTCTTTTATATTTCATTTTCTTAATGATTTATTATTCTTTTTATTATTTATTTAATATATTTTTCTTATTATTACTATTAAAATTTAAATGAAGTAATGAATTTTTAACATGTTATATTTTCATTATTTATTTGACAATAGTATTACTAGTATTATTATTATTTTATTTAAGTTTAAATATTTACATGAATAAGTAGTAGTAATTGAAAATAAATTGTATATGACTTAATTAATATATTTTATTGTTGTTAATTATTGTTATTAATATTATTAATATTGTTCTTACATATAAATTTAAACACATATTGAACTATTTATATATTCAGTTTTTGAAAGGTAAAGTTTTTAACTATTTATCATTTAACTTATTTATATTTTGTGTATACTTTATATTACTTTATATAAATACTTATAAATTTGGTCATAGTTTTGTCCAAAATTATACATATATGTATTAACTTATACATTATATTTTAATTTTAATTTTTTCTATTTTTATAAAAATTATATGTTCAATGTAATTTTAACTTAACAAAATATATTATGTAACGTGTAATCCATTCTAATTTATTTATTTCATAAAGTTAATATTCATATAAATTACAAATGTTCAATGTAGTAATCCATTATTCAATGTATTAATCCATTATGCATAACAAAAACTACATACGAATTTATAACAGAAATTAATAAATTTAGTTTATACATATAATATCTCAAATTATTATATTTTGTTAAGTTTAACTAACTAACTTTTAACATATGTAGTTTATATATATATATATACAATTTTTAGTTTCAAAAAAATTATATATTTCATTAAAACATTATATATATATATATATATATATATATATATATATATATATATATATATATATATATATAGGGAGAGGTTCTTTTAAGAACCTTAAAGATGGTGAGAACCTAGAAATCTTTTAGAACCCTTGGATCAAAAGGGCATTTTTGGAATAAAAAATATTATCTTTCTCTCTCCACCTTTTTTATTATATGCATCTCTTTTTCACTTTTTCTCTCTTACTTTTTTTTTTATTTTCATTTTGTATTTCTTTCATTAGAATTGATTTTAATATTAAAAAAACATTTTTTATAAAAAAAATAAAATTTTTTCTATATAAAAAATTATTTAATTGATAAAAAATTAATGTATTCTATATAGAAATATTATATGTATTTATAGAATGTTATATAATTCTATATCTTTTTATGTAGATTAACATTACTATTCATAATTCATGTAGAATGTTATGTTTCTTATATATTTCTTATATTTTTAGGTTTATTATACAAATCTATATCTTTTTTTGTAGATTACCATTACTATTCATTGTGTTTTTGGTATATTTTATGTAACAACCTAACTTTTGACCCAATCATAAATTCAGTATTTTGAACCGATAATGTAATAATGTTACATTATTTGAATTATAATTTAATTAAGTTATGAAATATTTAATTAAATTATATAAATATTTATATTATGAATTAATAAATTATTAAAGATAATTAAATAAAAGAGATATAATATACAAAAATGAAAGTGGGTTAACTAACAAATATAACTAGATGAAGTATATAAACGTAATTAAGATTATTTTTATTCATTCCAAAAATCAGGCTGTCTCTCTCTACTCTCTCTCTAAATTATCTCCCAAACCGACCGGCCGATTATCAAGTTTTATATATCATCGGAAAGATCTCGGAGAATACTACACGAATCTGCTGTCACATATTCGATTTCGTACGAAATTTGAGGTAAAAATCGATTTCTTAAGTTTTTATATATTTCGGTTTTGAACAATAAATTCGAATTAATTATTTTTATGAAATTTAAAGCTATTTTTATGGAGTTTAACTAGATTTTGTATAATATAATCGAACTTAGGTTTATTACGTAACATATTCGTGATTTTAGGCCTAGAAATGTATGATTTAAAGCTATAAATATGAACAAATTCGAGATGTCAAGAACAAACTCGAAAATACATGGAACAAACTCGAATTTGAGCTAAATTCGAAATTATATTCGAATTTAATCATCAAATTCGAATTAAGTCATCGAATTTAAGCATGTGTGTGTTCGAACTTATTCTCAAACTCGAAGTGGGTCTCGAACTTAGCATATCAAATTCGAAATTGATATATTTTAATAGTATACATGTTTGAATTTAATATATATGATCCACATGTAATTCTTAACCTTGAATTTAATTCCTTATTCTACTTTAACCTTTAAATTAAGAATAAGATTTGACTCTAGCCAATATTCGAATTTAAGTCTTCAAAATTTGTTAATTTGTTCGAATTTAATTATTAAATTCGAACCTCACCCCCTAAACTCGAAATATATTGAATAAAATACATGAATGACATATAAAATAACAAGATAATTAGCAAAATAATTGTATATTAATATATATAATATATTGATATATAATTATTTAATATGAACGAAAGAAAAATAGATGAATAAACAAGTTATCAGAATCAGATAAAATAAATATTTTAAAGATAAAAGATGATAATATTTACATGAGATTGATATTATGATTCTGGACAGGTTTAGTGAAATTCTGAACAAAGATTTAAAGATTTATAAAGTGGGTCAAAGATTTGATTTGACAGAGAACAGATTGAGATAAAATCTTGTGATAACTCAGGTGGCAGATTTTACATCTGTTTGATAAAGACCCAACACAGTGAGTTATAGATATTCAGATTTAACATGCTTGATTTCCGGTTGAGACATATTGTTGATGCTAGATTAATTTGACATTCATTTATCAGCTGGATTGTGACCTGTGCACACCATGGATGGGTGTTGTCCAGTGGATCATGATAGCTATTTGACTTATCACTTCATATGATATTGCTTTTACTGTTCATTTCAGATATTGCGATAAGACTACTGTTATCATGACTTTGATTACATATGCTTCATCATTGCATATACTTGACATATTGATTCAGCTTGATTAGCCTTGATTGGTCTATTGTTCTAGACCTGGCTTTTTCTCCAGTTCTATTGAACTTGGTAATGACCTCCAATGTTCCGCCACGTTGATTTACTGGTAGCTAGCCCAGTATGTGGCTGATCCCCATGAATTAAGCGTGAGCGTGGTCTGAGCATCATCCAACTCTATGACATCTATGTCTCAATCATGAGGGCTGTAGCGGCAGCCAAGACATATCACGCTAGACTGATGACCCGCTTGACATGCATGTTGATCTGAAAATCTATTTACTCACTAAGCATTGCTTACGGTTGCTACATTAACATTTTTTACAGGAAAAGACAAAGGAAAGTCACCTGCCGGACCTAGTTCTTAGGTCTTACACGCTCAAGACAAAAGTTTCATAGACCTCTACTCAGCGACCCCATTTTGGTACTAACTGGATGACGATATTATGGTGATCTGGGTAGATTTATTTTTATTATATGATGACATGAATTAGATTAGACTTGTGCCCTTTATAAGTTTAATTTAAAATCGGTAATCTGTATTAAACTTAAATCCTAATATTTTGTACTGTAATTTAATATTTCGCAGTTAATTACTCTATCTTTGATTGATATCGTATTGCATGATGTGGGACCTAGACTGGTGAGAACCGCCCCGCAAGGGGTGGTCTTCACAGGATGGTATCAGAGCCCATAGTTTGAGTGAATCAAGTATTACGTGAGTATACTTGGTCTCAAACTGAAGCAATACATATGTATCAATCATTTAGGTGGTTTGAACTGAGATAGGATGTACAGACTATTAGGATGGGAAAAAGGGTTCATAGATCTAAGTCTATAAACTGATAGTTCAATGATTTTAATTTTCAGTTAAGATGTCAGGATCAGGATCAGGTGACATTCCCAGCAACATGACCCCACAGCAAATGTTTGAAATGATGCAACAATTGTTAACCCAACACTCTGAGCAACAAAATAAAATAATGCAAGAACAGTTTCAGGCCAGAGATGAGGCCGAAGCTAAAAGACGTAATGATAAGAAAAATAAGCGAAAAGATAAGCAAGTCCAGAATGAAGAATCTGATTCTGATAACTCTACTCCTGAAACCCAAATCGAGCAGCCTAAAGGCTGTAAGTTCAAGGACTTCAAAGCGAGCGGTGCCCTGAACTTTGAGGGTACAGTGAATCCAATTCAGGCGATGGATTGGATCAGTCATACCGAAGAGATCTTTAGAATCTCTGACTGTTTAGATTCAAAGAAAGTGAGCTATGCGTCTGCGTTATTTGTTGGAGCTGCTCGTGCATGGTGGAAGACCCAGAGAAGTATCTATGGCGAAGAAGTTATTCAGACTTTAGAGTGGAACCAGTTTCTTGATATGTTCAATGCAAAATATTGTCCTATTGATCAACAAGATAAGATGGAGGTTCAACTAATGCAGCTGACCCAGGGAACAAAGACTGTTGATGAATACGAGCACAAATTTTCTCGACTATGCGGCTATTCCTCGTATCAAGTAGCTACTGAAGAAAGGAAGATGAATAGATTCCGCGGAGGACTCAACCAAGATACCGGCACCCGATGAGTGCGATAAAGTATAAGTCCTATCTGGAAATGGTGGAAGCGGCCAGACAAATAGAGAGAGGATATCTGGAGTATGGTGATCAGCTCTACGTTCCATCAGCGAACCCAACATGTCCTTCTCCTCCGAAGAAGCAGAGATTCGGCAGATTCTTCAGGCCAAACAAATCTCAGACCTAGTAATCTCAACAATCCCAACCGAAAGCGCAAGCCTACTCATTGACAAACGAGCCACGAGGCTCTGCAAGAGATGCAGAAAATCACACATGGGGCTGTGTAACCCAGATGACGTCACTTGCTTTGCGTGCAACAGAATTGGTCATAGTAGCGAAGAGTGTCCACAGCAGGGACGTGGATGTGCGAAATGCGGGAAAAGAGGACACTTCATGTATCAGTGTCGCAGCGGGCAACGATTTCAGTCGCAATCATCAGCGGGAGGTTCTACAGTAAAGAGTTCTGCTTCAACTCCGACAGCAAGGACACATGCGTTTCAGATAACAGCAGAAGAAGTGAGAGAAACACCTGACGTAGTTACCGGTACGATTCTGTTAAATACGATACCTGCTCGCGTACTATTTGATTCTGGCGCTAGTCGTTCCTTTATATCGACTTCTTTTGCATTAAGATTATCTAAATCCCCGTCAAAGCTTCCTGTTGTAATTGATATCGAGACAGCCAATAACAACTACGTTATGGCTGATTCTGTCTACCGAAACTGCACCCTGCTCGTAAATAATATTGTATTCAACCTCGATCTTATACCGATTCCGCTAAAAGAGTTTGACGTTATCATCGGCATGGACTGGCTAACGAACAACGAAGCAACGATCGTATGCAACCGTCAGATCATCAGAATCAAGTCCTCAGACGGCCGAGTATTGGAGATCAAAGGAGAGAAAAGAAAAGGTGCTCACTGCTTCATTTCTGTAGAGAAAGCTCACAAATGTTTGTCTAAGGGTCACGAATCTTATCTGTGCTACGTCTCTTCTGAATCTAACTCTGAAAAGAAAACCCTAGCTGACATTCCTATCGTCTGTGAGTTTCCAGACGTTTTTCCCGATGATATTTCTGGAGTACCCCCAGAACGCCAAGTCGAATTCGGCATTGACTTAGTTCCTGGTGCGACTCCCATTGTAAAAGCTCCTTACAGACTTGCACCTGCAGAAATTCAGGAAATGTCAAAGCAGTAGCAAGAGCTGTTGGAAAAGGGGTTTATCCGACCGAGTTCATCTCCGTGGGGTGCACCTGTCTTATTTGTCAAAAAGAAAGACAGAACTTTCCGTATGTGCATCGACTACCGCGAGTTGAACAAAGTTACTATAAAGAATAATTATCCTCTGCCCAGGATCGATGATCTGTTTGATCAGCTACAAGGAGCCAGCTACTTCTCAAAAATAAATCTTCGTTCTGGGTATCATCAGTTGAAAGTTAAAGATGAGGATGTTCCAAAGATAGCCTTTTGAACAAGATACAGTCATTACGAATTTCTCGTGATGCCGTTCGGCTTAACAAATGCACCAGCGGCGTTCATGGACCTCATGAATCGCGTGTGCAGACCGATGCTGGATAAGTCAGTTATCGTATTCATAGACGATATTTTGATTTACTCCAAAACGGAGGCTGATCATGCTATTCATTTGTGGCAATTGCTAGAGTTACTGAGAAAAGAAAGACTCTATGCAAAATTTTCTAAGTGCGAATTCTGGCTCAGACAGGTATAACTTTACATTGCCTTGAGCTATTCCTTAAGCGTTCTTTGATTGAACAAAACTTGAAACTCTACTTTGTTGCTTTTATAGATTCAATTCCTTGGTCATGTTGTTTCTGGCGAAGGTATTTCCGTTGATCCGTCTAAAGTCAAGGCCGTTCAAAAATGGCAAACGCCTCGCAATGCCTCTGAAATAAGAAGTTTCCTTGGATTGGCCGGTTACTATCGGTGATTCATTATGGACTTCTCAAAGATTGCTGTGCCACTTACGATGCTAACACGAAAGAATACTCCTTTCGTATGGGCTGATAAACAGCAAGAGGCATTCGAAACTTTAAAACAAAAGCTTATTCAAGCGCCGATCCTAGCCTTACCAGAAGGCAACGATGATTTTGTCGTTTACAGCGACGCATCTAGTACTGGCTTAGGATGTGTTCTGATGCAAAAAGTAATTGCCTACGCTTCAAGGCAATTGAAAGACTACGAGAAAAGTGCACCAACTCATGATCTTGAGTTGGCTGCCATTACCTTTGCACTGAAAATTTGGCGGCATTATCTCTATGGGACTCGGTGTCAGCTCTACACCGATCATAAGAGTCTCAAACATCTCTTTACTCAAAAGGATCTGAATATGAAACAGCGTCGGTCCTTGGAGCTCATCAAGGACTATGATTGCGAGATCCTATATCATCCCGGCAAAGCTAATGTTGTCGCGGATGCTTTGAGTAGAAAAGTTTATCCAGAAAAGTGCTGCTATGCCCTAAATCCAGTTATATTCTCTTCTGATCTTATTGAAGACATCAGAGTTGCTCAAGCTGAAGCACTGAAAGAAGAGAATCTCTGTTTCGAAAATCTTAAAGGGCAGCTACAATTTCTAACTCTGAATCATTTGGGACTTCATTGTCTCAAGGGAAACCGAATCTGGATCCCTAAGTATGGTTCAATCCGTAGCACTCTTCTATCTGAAGCTCACAAGTCCAAATTATCTGTTCATCCTGGCAGCTCAAAGATGTATTTCGATCTGAAAGCTGATTACTGGTGGCCAGGAATGAAGAAAGACATCGGTCGATATGTTGAAAGCTGCAGAATCTGTCAGATGGTTAAGGCAGAACACCAGAAACCCTTCGGGAATATGCAACCACTGCCAGTACCTGAGTAGAAGTGGGAGCATATAACAATGGACTTCATCACGAAGTTGCTAAAGACTAAAAGATAGCACGACTCCATCTGGGTAGTCGTGGACCGATTAACGAAGTCAGCTCACTTCATACCGATGAAAGAAACATACTCTCTCGATAGATTGGCACAGCTATACATCACCGAAATAATTTCTCGTCACGGTGTGCCAAAGTCTATCGTATCAGATCGTGATAGTCGTTTCACATCTAGATTCTAGCAAGCTCTACAAGACGGGATGGGTACTCGGATCTCTATGAGTACAGCTTATCATCCTAATGCAGATGGCCAGAGTGAGCGTACTATCCTAACTCTCGAAGATATGCTTCGTGCCTGCGTTCTTGATCTGGGTAGTAACTGGGATGACCACTTGCCTCTGGTCGAATTCTCATACAACAACAGTTATCATTCTACGATCAAGATGGCTCCTTTTGAAGCTCTATACGGAAGAAAGTGCAAAACTCCCACCTGTTGGCGCGAAACAGGTGAATCACCTATAGCGGGTCCTGCCCTTCTACAGTTGACTCATGAGAAGATTCAACTCGTCAGAAGGAACATTCTTGAAGCTCAAAGCAGGCAGAAGTCATATTATGATAATCGACACAGATCAATAAGCTTTGCAGTTAACGATTGGGTGATGCTGAAAGTATCCCCAATGAAGAATGTGGTGAGATTTATAAAGTGAAACAAGCTAGCTCCGAGATTTATCGGTCCGTTCAAGATTGTCGAAAAGATAGAAAATCAATCTTATCGTCTTGAACTGCCAGTGGACTTATCTGGAATACATCCTGTATTCCATGTCAGTCATCTGAGAAAGAGCTTAGCAGACGAAAGAGAAGTTCAAATACCACACGTTAACTTGCGGATTGATGAAAAGCTTAGAGTGGTTGAAGAGCCAGAACGTATTCTGGACTCGAAGACCAAGAAGCTTAGAAACAAAGAGATACAGATGCTCGTCCAGTGGAAACACCATAAAGGTTCGCATCAGTCTTGGGAATCCAGAGATGTCATGAAAGCAACATATCACAGTCTGTTCGAATATAGCTAACTTCTGGGACGAAGTTTGTGCGTGGTGGAGCCCATTCTGTAACAACCTAACTTTTGACCCAGTCATAAATTCAGTATTTTGAACCGATAATGTAATAATGTTACATTATTTGAATTATAATTTAATTAAGTTATGAAATATTTAATTAAATTATATAAATATTTATATTATGAATTAATAAATTATTAAAGATAATTAAATAAAAGAGATATAATATACAAAAATGAAAGTGGGTTAACTAGCAAATATAACTAGATGAAGTATATAAACGTAAATAAGATTATTTTTATTCATTCCAAAAATCAGACTCTCTCTCTCTCTACTCTCTCTCTCTAACTTTCTCTCTCTACTCTCTCTCTAAATTATCTCCCAAACCGACCGGCCGATTATCAAGTTTTATACATCATCGGAAAGATCTCGGAGAATACTACGCGAATCTGCTGTCACATATTCGATTTCGTACGAAATTTGAGGTAAAAATTGATTTCTTAAGTTTTTATATATTTCGGTTTTGAACAATAAATTCGAATTTATTATTTTTATGAAATTTAAAGCTATTTTTATGGAGTTTAACTAGAATTTGTATAATATAATCGAACTTAGGTTTATTACGTAACATTTTCGTGATTTTAGGCCTAGAAATGTATGATTTAAAGCTATAAATATGAACAAATTCGAGATGTCAAGAACAAACTCGAAAATACATGGAACAAACTCGAATTTGAGCTAAATTCGAAATTATATTCGAATTTAATCATCAAATTCGAATTAAGTCATCGAATTTAAGCATGTGTGTTCGAACTTATTCTCAAACTCGAAGTGGGTCTCGAACCTAGCATATCAAATTCAAATTTGATATATTTTAATAGTATACATGTTTGAATTTAATATATATGATCCACATGTAATTCTTAACCTTGAATTTAAATCCTTATTCTACTTTAACCTTTAAATTAAGAATAAGATTTGACTCTAGCCAATATTCGAATTTAAGTCTTCAAAATTTGTTAATTTGTTCGAATTTAATTATTAAATTCGAACCCCACCCCCTAAACTCGAATATATTGAATAAAATACATGAATGACATATAAAACAACAAGATAATTAGCAAAATAATTATATATTAATATATATAATATATTGATATATAATTATTTAATATGAATGAAAGAAAAATAGATGAATAAGCAAGTTATCAGAATCAGATAAAATAAAGATTTTAAAGATAAAAGATGATGATATTTACATGAGATTGATATTATGATTCTGGACAGGTTCAGTGAAATTCTGAACAAAGATTTAAAGATTTATAAAGTGGGTCAAAGATTTGATTTGACAGAGAACAGATTGAGATAAAATCCTGAGATAAGTCAGGTGGCAGATTTTACATCTGTTTGATAAAGACCCAACACAGTGAGTTATAGATATTCAGATTTAACATGCTTGATTTCCGGTTGAGACATATTGTTGATGCTAGATTAATTTGACATTCATTTATCAGCTGGATTGTGACCTGTGCACACCATGGATGGGTGTTGCCCAGTGGATCATGATAGCTATTTGACTTATCACTTCATATGATATTGCTTTTACTGTTTATTTCAGATATTGCGATAAGACTACTGTTATCATGACTTTGATTACATATGCTTCATCATTGCATATACTTGACATATTGATTCAGCTTGATTAGCCTTGATTGGTCTATTGTTCTAGACCTGGCTTTTTCTCCAGTTCTATTGAACTTAGTAATGACCTCCGATGTTCCGCCACATTGATTTACTGGTAGCTAGCCCAGTATGTGGCTGATCCCACGATTTAAGCATGAGCGTGGCCTGAGCATCATCCAACTCTATGACTTCTATGTCTCAATCATGAGGGCTGTAGCGGCAGCCAAGGCATATCACGCTAGACTGATGACCCGCTTGACATGCATGTTGATTTGAAAATCTATTTACTCACTAAGCATTGCTTACGGTTGCTACATTAACATTTTTTACATGAAAAGACAAAGGAAAGTCACCTGCCGGACCTAGTTCTTAGGTCTTACACGCTCAAGACAGAAGTTTCATAGACCTCTACTCAGCGACCCCATTTTGGTACTAACTGGATGACGATATTATGGTGATCTGGGTAGATTTATTTTTATTATATGATGACATGAATTTGATTAGACTTGTGCCCTTTATAAGTTTAATTTAAAATCGGTAATCTGTATTAAACTTAAATCCTAATATTTTGTACTGTAATTTAATATTTCGCAATTAATTACTCTATCTTAGTTTGATTGATATCGTATTGCATGATGTGGGACCTAGACTGGTGAGAACCGCCCTGCAAGGGGTGGTCTTCACATTTTATATCAGTTGCATACCAAGTGTTCGATAAAATGTCTAAATGAAATCTTATTTTTTTTTGTTTCAATGTGTTTTTGGTATATTTTATCATTTAAACTAGGTAGAATATATGATACTTGACATTCTACACGACATTCTACATAGATTGCACGACATTCTACGTATATTGCATGTCATTCTACGTAGATTAAATGTCATTCTACGTAGATTGCATGACATTCTACGTAGATTGTACATAGAATATGTTCGTCGATACTCTACGTAGATTGCATGTCATTCTACGTAGATTGAATGTCATTCTATGTAGATTGCATGTTATTCTACGTAGATTAACAGTTTTATTCTATGTATTTTTGGTATTTTATATCAGTTGCATACCAAGTGTTTGATAAAATGTCTAATTGAAATCTTTTTTTTTTCAATGTGTTTTTGATATATTTTGTCATGTAATCTATGTAGAATATATGATATTTGACATTTTACACGACATTCTACATAGATTGCATGACATTCTACGCAGATTGAATGTCATTCTACATAGATTGCATGTCATTCTACGTAGATTGCATGACATTCTACGTATATTGTACATAAAATATGTTCGTCGATATTCTACATAGAATATGACAGATTCATTTTCAATGTTTTATAATGAAGATTATTTGTAAAATATTAGATATATATATGAATGTAATAGTTATTAGATGTTTACATGATGATCTACGTAGATTACATGATAATCTACATAGAATATATGGTACAAGACTACTTGTAAAAAATCACACATAATCTATGTAGAATGTTATGTTTCTTATATATTTCGTATATTTTTTTGTTTCTTATACATTTCTATATCTTTTTATGTAAATGTAAACATTCAATGTGTTTTTGGTATATTTTATCATATAATCTATGTAGAATATATAATACTTGACATTCTACATGACATTCTACGTAGATTGAATGACATTCTACGTATATTTCATGTCATTCTACGTAGATTGCATGACATTCTACGTAGATTGTACATGGAATATGTTCGTTGATACTCTACGTAAATTGTATGTCATTCTACGTAGATTGCATGTCATTCTACGTAGATTGAATGTCATTCTACGTAGATTTCGTGACATTTTATCAAACACTTGGTAGAATGACATTCAATCTACGTAGAATGACATTCAATCTACGTAGATAGACATGCAATCTACGTAAAATAACATGCAATCTATGTAGAATGGTATGCAATATACGTAGAATGGTATGCAATCTACGTAGAATGACATGCAATCTACGTAGAATGTCGTGTAGAATGTCAATTATCATATATTCTACGTAAATTATTACATGATAAAATATACCAAAAATACATTGAATAGTAATGTTAATCTACATAAAAAGATATAAAAATGTATAAGAAACATAAAAATATATTAAATATATAAGAAACATAACATTTTACATAGATTATGTGTGATTTTTTACAAGTAGTATTGTTTTATATTCTATGTAGATTATCATGTAATCTACGTAGATTGTCATGTAATCAACATAGATTATCATGTAAAACATCTAATAACTATTACATTCATTATAAATCTAATATCTTACAAATAATTTTAATTATAAAATATGGAAAATGAATCTGTCCAATGTACGTAGATTGTACATAGAATATGTTCGTCGATATTGTACATAGAATGTCACGCAATCTATGTAGAATGACATTCAATCAACGTAGAATGACATGCAATCTACGTAGAGTATCGACGAAAATATTCTATGTACAATCTACGTAGAATGACATCCAATCTACGTAGAATGACATGCAATCTACGTAGAATGTCATTCAATCTACATAGAATGTGTTAGATATATTATTTCGATCATAGGAGTTGTTTTGTAATAATTATTGTCTTTGTATTTTGTCTTGTATTTAATTTCCATGTAGTTTGTTTCTTTGTAATAGTCAAGGGGACAAAGTTGCCAAGTTGTAAGACTTAATTAAAGGAGCCTAGAAATAGGCTCCTAGGGTTTCTTTAATATTTACGGTTGACATTTTGAAAAGAGATTTCAGCCGCCACTTGCGTTATTCTCTCAAACATTCATTTTGTCTTTCTTCATCATTTCACAATTATTGAGCTAGTTTCTTCTTGTGTGTGATAAGAAATCATCAAGGTGCTGATAATATAACGGGAATACGTATTACAATTGGTATCAGAGCTCAGAGGGGTGGATTTCAACTGCAACATTCGGATTCTGCTGGGTTTTTTAGTGTGTTCTTCGTGTTTTTCCTTTCTACCCGGTTAGATCTTCATTTTCCTCTGTTTTTCTGTGTTTCTTGTGCTATAATGGTCATATAAACACCACATTATCATCCTCTACTGTAAGCTCATTTAGTTCCATATCTCTGTTAAAATCATCAAGAATCGGCCATTTTTTTAAGTTCGAAAATATGGGTTTTTAAGTGGGTTTTTAACTTGTTTATGCTGTTTTTAAGTGTTTTTAGGTTATTTTAAATCACCAAAAGTGTTTAAAATAGTTTCTAAATCATTTAGAACTGTTTTTAGGCTTTAAAACTGAAAAAAACGAATTCTGCTCAGTTCTGCCTTAGAAAACTTAAAAAACCTGCTGTTTTTCGGATCCTTACTGTAGCACTTCGGACCACCTAGGCACCAATTTCGGACCACCCATCACCCTAATTCGGACCTCACTTCGGTCCAATTCGGACCATATTTAGGTGACTTTCGGACCCCCCATCAACCTATTTCGGACCCCAATTCGGTCCCATCCGAACTTCGGACCATCCGAAGTTCTGATCAGGCTTTCCATTTTTACATTTGGGCCTTGTACTTCAATTTTTCCAATTTCGGACCATACCCATCTCGGACCATCCGAATTCGGTCCCTACCTGGACATACCCTGTCCACTGTTCATCCGAATTCGGTCCCTTAGTTCCAACCGAAATTAAGTTCATCCGAATTCGGTCCCCACCCGCATCACTGTTCATCCGAAATTGGACTCCATCCGAACTAGCACCTCATCCGGACCATAGACCATCCGAATTACTGTTTACCCGAAGTAGGTTCCCATCCGAATTGCTTCATCTATCCGAAATCATCCCATCCGAATTCGTTTCCTCCATCCGAAATTCAACCAATCCGAATTCGGTCCTGCCATCCGAAACACTGTTCATCCGAACCCATTTCATCCGAATTCATCTACCATCCGAATTCAGCTCCATCTGTTTTAAGTCCAGCCCATCCGTGTCCAGTTTCCACCTCTAAGATCTTCATTTTTTTTAATCAGCACCCATCATCATAATGTCTCGCGAAGCTCATGTACTCGGATCTGAGAACAGACCACCAGTTCTCTATCCCGATGAGTACGAACAATGGAAATCCCAGTTCCTTAAGTTCGTTGGAATGCAACCGCTCGGGAATTTGATGCTTCAGTCCATATCCGAAGGACCCGTAATCTACTATCGGGAGATAGCAGCCCGACCTGAGGCTGACCTCTCTGTCCAAGTGAAACACCCATACAACTAATATGAGTATTTCGATACCATTATACATTAATTTATACAGAGTACTTGCGGAAATACGGTCAATTTAAAACTTTTAATACTTTAACAATCATCAACGTGATTCCAAACACTTTGCATATAACACAACAGAGTGTCTGAAATCACGGAGTAATGTAATTGGGGTCACATTGTTAAATCATCAGTGTGATTACAAACGAATTAATAATCATTAACTAATTCGCGTAAGTCAAAAATGGAAGTCTGCTACTCCCACCCCAATCATCAACAAAATATGGAGCTCCTATCCGTGCTCCAATCAATGTCTAACAGTTTGGCCCAGCCGGGCCTTTGCCCTTAACAGCTCCTGAAAAGAAATATCAACTAATGGGTAAACAACAAAGTTGTTTAGTGAGTTTCTAGATTAAAGTATCATGCGATATATGAATGATGCTATGCAATGCCATGAATTCAACTAACAATCTCAGGAGGCCAACTAATGGCTAATAAGCTACCACATTGCGGTTACCACACACAAGCTTACCGTACAATGGGTTTACAATCTACTGCTCGATTACCACAGACACAGGCTTATCGATATGCAGTTTACAGTGATGCCATACGATTACCACACACAGGCTTATCGTTTTACAGGCAATAATGGTTACCACACACAGGCTTACCATTATGATTCCGCTAGGTTACCACACTCTGGCTTCCCGTCTCGGCGGAGTGGTCAAATGAATGATCAAAAACTTATCAACCGAGTCATATTATGACAACAATAATAAATGTGATGGCAAAGCATGTAAATGACAAGAATGATAAAGCAATAACATACAATTCATGATATGCATATAAATAAATTAATCCTAGAACTCACAGTGGTGCACAACAAGCTCTCGGCCTCGAAACCGAGTTATAATCGTCAAAATATGATTAATAGTCTCCAAGGGACCTTAACCCGTCAAACCCCTACAAACAGGTTCATAATATAATATTTATAAGTCTCACAGCTTATAACTTCTTAACATTGATCCGGATACATTAGTCGTAAGACTTAACTAATTTCGGCATTAAACCTCAATAAATATTTTGGTCTAATTATTTTCCTTAATAGATGTCATAGACTATTATGACAAAAGATCTCATAGAATAAAAATAATTAAAATTACAATTTCGGTCCAAGGCCATCCGAAATTTGGACCATGGTCATCCGAAATTCGGGCCATCCTAGATCCATACTTAGCAAATTTTTCAGAATATTTCAAGGCTGAACTGCACTTTTTGCCTTACGGATTTAATGTCAAAAATACTAAAACTTCTCAATATTTATTATAAAGAGTTGTAAAATTATTCCCAACATATATATATATATATATATATATATATATATATATATATATATATATATATATATATATATATATATATATATATATATATATCTTAACCCATTTTAACCATCAAAACATCATTTTCATCTTTTTAGATTACATAGGGTTCATATGAACTCAAATTTGGGGTTTTGAGATAAACCCACCAAAATACATAAAAACTTGCCAATATACTTTTAAAATAATGGATCTAACGTATTTCATCATTTTCTTTTCAGATCTAGCCATTTCTAAGAGATCTTCATAAAACCCATCAAAATACATAGAAACTTGTATAATTTACTTTTTAGATAATGGATCTAACATATTTCATCATTTTCTTTCAGATCTAGCCATTTCTAAGTGATCTTCATAAAAATCCATCATAATACATAGAAACTTGTATAAAATACTTTTTAGATAATGGATCTAACATATTTCATCATTTTCTTTCAAGATCTAGTCATTTCGAAGAGATCTCCATGAAAACCCATTTGAGTTCTCATCTTCTTCATATGAAGATGGTGGAGAGAAGAGAAAAGTAAGAGATTTACAAAATAAGAGTTGGTACCTTTTGGATCTTTCAAACCGTAAAAAGAAACTTCCAACAAAAAGTGAATTTTTGTTTTATTCTTCTTCTTCTTCAAATTTCTTTCTTTTCTTTCTTTCCTCTCTTTTCTCTCCTCTTTTCTTTTTGAAGTGAAAGAACACAACACACACATTAGTGTGTGTGTGTGTGGCGTAAACTTAAAGCAAGAAAGTTGTTTTTTCTTTTTCTTTTTTAAACTATTTAATATTTACCATTTAGACCCTACAATTATTTCCATTTCTTTTAAGGTCCTTTCTTCATAAATCAATATTTCATTATTATAATTTACCCAACTATTTATTTATATAATACTAAATTCATTAATATATGAAATTTGTATTTCTTTACAATAAATATTAAATATCATTTATAAAATAATTGGGTCGTTACAATTCCTCCCCTCTTAAAAGGATTCCGCCCACGGAATTAGGTTTTTTCAAACAGAGCGGGGTATTTGGCCATCATTTCAGCCTTCGTCTCCCAAGTCATCAGAGATCCACGGTGGTGCTTCCAACAAACGAGTACCATCTCGATCTCCTTATTCCTTAGATTAATTACTTTGTCGCCGATAATCTTTTCCGGTTCTTCAATATATCGCAATTTCTCATCAATTTGCACATCATCCAAAGGAACGGTCACCGTAGGATTGATCGGACTTCTCTTCAAATAGCTAACATGGAAGGTGTCATGAATTCCTGCCAACTCAGCGGGCAACTCTAATTTATAAGCTTGGGCTCCGATACGCTCGGTAATAGGAAATGGTCCAACGTATCGAGGACTTAACTTCCCTCGCTTCCCGAATCTCATAATTCCCTTCCACGGAGATACTTTCAACATCACAGAATCTCCCACTGCAAACTCAATATTTTTATGACGTTTGTCCGAGTATGCTTTCTGTCGATCTTGGGCAGCTTTGATTCGCTCACGAATAATCTGAATTTTATCATGCGTCTCTTGAAGCAATTCGGGACCCGCTAACGGTTTCTCGCCTGCTTCACGCCAACACGTCGGAGTTCGACACTTCCGACCATACAACGACTCATACGGGGCCATCTTTATCGAAGAATGATAACTGTTGTTGTAGGCAAATTCCACAAGCGGTAGGTGCGTATCCCAATTTCCACCAAGCTCGATCACGCACGCACGTAACATATCTTCCATCGTCTGATTGGTACGTTCAGTCTGGCCATCAGTCTGGGGACGAAACGCCGTACTCAAGTTAACACGCGATCCCAACTGATCTTGCATACTTTGCCAAAATCTCGAAGTAAATCTCGAATCACGATCCGAGACAATAGATTTTGGAATCCCATGACGTACAATAATTTCATCGATATACATTCGCGCCAATCTTTCCAAAGGAAAGTTTTCTCGTATCGGCAAAAAGTGTGCGGACTTCGTCAGTCGATCCACAATAACCCAGATAGCATCATGTTGTCGTTGGGTCTTCGGAAGCTTTACCACAAAATCCATCGTGATGTGATCCCACTTCCATTCAGGTATCTCGAGTGGTTGCAAATTTCCAGATGGTTTTTGGTGTTCGGCCTTGACTCGCAAGCAAGTCAAGCACCGTTCAACGTGATTACCAACGTCTCGCTTCATTCCGGGCCACCAATATTCGGATTTCAAATCCTGATACATCTTAGAACTCCCGGGGTGAATTGAGAACTTTGAACTACGACCATCTTCTAAAATTGTCTTGCGCACATCACCGATATTAGGCACCCAAATGCGTTGTCTAAACATTTTCAAACCGTTGCCACCTTCGGTTAACAATACACTTTGACCAACCATCCTTTCGGCCTTAATATTTTCTTCCTTAAGGCCCTCGATTTGCCACTTTCGAATGTCGTCAAGGATAGAAGAAGTCACAACTACATGTGTTAATGCATAACAAGTTGCTTCCGGATATCTCTTTCGGCTCAAAGCATCAGCCACTACATTGGCTTTTCCAGGGTGATAAAGGATTTCACAGTCATAATCCTTAATCAATTCCACGGCACGACGCTGTCGCATGTTTAACTCTTTCTGATCCAAGATATGTCTCAAACTCTTATGATCAGTAAACAATTGGCACCTAGTACCATATAGGTAATGCCGCCAGATTTTTAAAGCAAACGTGACAGCATCTAACTCCAAGTCATGAGTCGAACGACTTTTCTCATAATCTTTAAGTTGTCTCGATGCATAAGCTATCACTTTTCCCCGTTGCATTAACACGCAACCCAATCCATTTATCGAAGCATCGCTATAAACAGCAAAATCTTCGTTCCCTTCCGGCAACGCAAGTACCGGAGCATCGGTTAGTCGACTCTTCAGAGTTTGAAATGCTGCATTCTGTGGCTCTTCCCACACAAACTTTGCATTCTTACGTGTCAACGAAGTGAGTGGGACGGCTATTTTAGAGAAATCTCGAATAAATCGTCGGTAATAGCCGGCCAATCCAAGAAAACTACGAATCTCAGCAACATTTCTAGGCGCTTCCCAACTTTTAATGGCTTCAATCTTGGAGGGATCCACAGAATCACCCTCCCAAGATACGACATGTCCTAAAAATTGCACTTGCCGCAACCAAAATTCACACTTCGAGAATTTAGCATACAACTGTTTGCTGCGAAGAAGTTCGAGCAATCGCCTCAGATGAACCGCATGATATTCCTCCGTCTTGGAATACACCAAGATGTCGTCGATAAACACTATAACTGACTTGTCAAGCATTGGACGGCACACATGATTCATCAAGTCCATAAAGGCCGCAGGAGCATTAGTGAGCCCAAAAGGCATCACTAAGAACTCATAATGTCCATATCGGGTCCGAAAAGCAATTTTCGGTACATCTTCCTCACGAACCTTTAATTGATGATACCCTGAACGAAGGTCTATCTTCGAGAAATAAGCAGCTCCTTGTAGTTGATCGAACAAGTCATCAATACGAGGCAAAGGATACTTATTCTTTATAGTCACCTTGTTCAGTTCTCTATAATCTATGCACATTCGGAAGGTTCCGTCTTTCTTTCGCACGAATAAAACCGGAGCACCCCACGGCGAGGTACTCGGCCGAATGAACCCTTTCTCTAACAATTCTTCCAATTGCGCCATCATTTCCTTCATTTCCGAAGGCACTAAACGATACGGAGCACGCGCAATTGATGCCGCTCCCGGCACTAACTCAATTCGAAACTCTACAGATCGGTCCGGTGGCAATCCCGGTAAGTCATCAGGATACACATCGGGATAGTCATTAACTACTGGCACATCCTTAAGATTTTTCCCTTCCTTCTTGGCATTCAAGACACAAGCCGAGTAACATTTGCAAGCTTTACTTAGATTTTTCCGAGCCTTAGCCACCGAAATAACCGCGGCTTCCCTTTTATGTCTATCCCCATACACAAATATTTCTTCGCCTTCCGGCGTGAACAAACGAACAATTCTTTTAGCGCAAGCAATAGTTGCAAGATTATTGGCCAACCAATCCATGCCAACTATTATATCAAATTCTTTAGAATCTATGGGGACAAGGTCGATATCTAAATTATGTCCATCTAAGGTCAGCACACAGTCATAATATATTTGGGTGGCACAGACTGATTTCCCGCTTGCCACATCAACAGATAGAGGGAAAGGCATCAAAGAAGGTACAACATCTAACTTTCGTGCAAATGCTTTAGAAATAAAAGACACGCTTGCACCGGAATCAAATAATATCACAGCAGGTAAAGAATTTAGAAGAAAAGTACCGGTCACGACATCCGGCACATCTTGCACCTCGGCAGCAGTAATCTGGTAGATTCTGGCTTGAGGCTTAGGCGGATTCCCCTTTGATTGGGAGGAACCACCAACATAACTACGCTTTGCAACTGAGCCTTTACTTTCAGACGCTGCCGACTTCTTTTTCGGGCAATTCCGAGCGAGGTGGCCCACCTGACCACATTCATAGCACGCATCACTTCGTTTGGGGCACGCAGGACGTATGTGTCCCTCTTCTCCACATCCATGGCAAACAATAGGCGACAAACATTCCCCACGATGAAGCTTCCCACATCGGTTACAGTTAGGCACAAAATTCGAAAACTGAGATTTCGACTGAGAGTTGTTGTAGGAGCCCGCAGGCTTCTTCGAGTGTCTAGAAGATTGGGAACGTGAACGAGAGTCCACGTTCTTTGAGAACGATTGTTGGGGTTGTTTAAACGTCCCCGGCGAAGATTCAACCTTTGCTTTCTTCGATCCAGTCGATTCTTGTTCCCTACGGAACAATTCATACTCCCGGAGTCGCGCATACTCCACAGCTTTCTCAAATGATTCCACCGCGCGAACAGTCACCATCTCGCGAATCTCACTTCGCAGTCCTTCAACAAAATAGTCGGTCTTTTGCTTTTCATCAGCAATTACCAACCCCACAAACATCGCTTTCGAGTTAAACTCGATCAGATAATCATCCACCGATAACTCTCCTTGCTGAAATGTAAGAAAGTCTCTTTTTATCTTCTGCACCGCAACAGCCGGACAGAAATGCTTGTCGAACCTGGCCTTGAACTCTTCCCAGGACATTTTTTCCGCAACATCTAAACCCATAATATCGACTTCTGAATCCCACCAAGTTAGAGCAGGACCAACAAATTGTGCAGCTGCGTACTGCACCTTCTTATCATTGCTGACGTCGGTGACTCGGAATAATTTTTCAATTGCCTTGATCCAGTCCAAGGCCTCCACAGTAGTTGCACGTCCATTGAACGATGGAGGACGACAACCTATGAAATTCTTATACGACATTCCCCTTTTTGACTTAGAAGAGCCGTGCTTTCGTTCTTTATCCTTCTTAGGCCTTTCAACCCTGCTTCCGCTTCCAACGACTTCAGTATTATCTTTACTCGCTTGCTCCCCCTCAGCATTATTTTTCTTTCCCTGCACGTTCTGGGAAGCAAGTAACTGGGTCATTAGCTCATTCTGCTGGCGATTTTGCTCCAGCATCTGAGCCATCATTTGCATCATCTGGTCCTCTCTAGACCCTCCACCAGTACGGAAACTGGATTCATTTTCAAAATCTTGAGACTGATCTCTGTCTCCCCCATCATTTGAATGTTCTACCTCCTGGTGTAGAACGCGATTTGACTGGCTATCCGACATTGTCTGCAACAAACAGTTACAGGTCGGTTCAACACTTCTTTCACACCAAAGTGTGCATTTAACATTTATACGTATACACAATTATACTTTCATTAAGTTAAAACCTTAAAAGTCTACCCATTAATATCCCATCCTAGGCCAAAGGTCAATTGAATTTGTTATAATATTGCCGCCTAGGTGGGTCAATACCAGCATCTGAAACCGTGCTCAGAGTAGAGTATCGTCGACTATACTCTGTCTATGAGCTCCAGCTCTGATACCAAATTGAAACACCCATACAACTAATATGAGTATATCGATACCATTATACATTAATTTATACAGAGTACTTGCGGAAATACGGTCAATTTAAAACTTTTAATACTTTAACAATCATCAACGTGATTCCAAACACTTTGCATATAACACAACAAAGTGTCTGAAATCACGGAGTAATGTAATTGGGGTCACATTGTTAAATCATCAGTGTGATTACAAACGAATTAATAATCATTAACTAATTCGCGTAAGTCAAAAATGGAAGTCTGCTACTCCCACCCCAATCATCAACAAAATATGGAGCTCCTATCCGTGCTCCAATCAATGTCTAACAGTTTGGCCCAGCCGGGCCTTTGCCCTTAACAGCTCCTGAAAAGAAATATTAACTAACGGGTAAACAACAAAGTTTTTTAGTGAGTTTCTAGATTAAAGTATCATGCGATATATGAATGATGCCATGAATTCAACTAACAATCTCAGGAGGCCAACTAATGGCTAATAAGCTACCACATTGCGGTTACCACACACAAGCTTACCGTACAATGGGTTTACGATCTATTGCTCGATTACCACAGACATAGGCTTATCGATATGCAGTTTACAGTGATGCCGTACGATTACCACACACAGGCTTATCGTTTTACAGGCAATAATGGTTACCACACACAGGCTTACCATTATGATTCCGCTAGGTTACCACACTCAGGCTTACCGTCTCGGCGGAGAGGTCAAATGAATGATCAACAACTTATCAACCGAGTGATATTATGACAACAATAATAAATGTGATGGCAAAGCATGTAAATGACAAGAATGATAAAGCAATAACATACAATTCATGATATGCATATAAATAAATTAATCCTAGAACTCACAGTGGTGCACAACAAGCTCTCGGCCTCGAAACCGAGTTATAATCGTCAAAGTATGATTAATAGTCTCCAAGGGACCTTAACTCGTCAAACCCCTACAAACAGGTTCATAATATAATATTTATAAGTCTCACAGCTTATAACTTCTGAACATTGATCCGGATACATTAGTCGTAAGACTTAACTAATTTCGGCATTAAACCTCAATAAATATTTTGGTCTAATTATTCTCCTTAATAGATGTCATAGACTATTATGACAAAAGATCTCATAGAATAAAAATAATTAAAATTACAATTTCGGTCCAAGGCCATCCGAAATTCGGACCATGGTCATCCGAAATTCGGGCCATCCTAGATCCATACTTAGCAAATTTTTCAGAATATTTCAAGGCTGAACTGCACTTTCTACCTTACGGATTTAATGTCAAAAGTACTAAAACTTCTCTATATTTATTATAAAGAGTTGTAAAATTATTCCCAACATATATATATATATATATATATATATATATATATATATATATATATATATATATATATATATATATATATATATATCTTAACCCATTTTAACCATCAAAACATCATTTTCATCTTTTTAGATTACATAGGGTTCATATGAACTCAAATTTGGGGTTTTGAGATAAACCCACCAAAATACATAAAAACTTGCCAATATACTTTTAAAATAATGGATCTAACGTATTTCATCATTTTCTTTTCAGATCTAGCCATTTCTAAGAGATCTTCATTAAAACCCATCAAAATACATAGAAACTTGTATAATATACTTTTTAGATAATGGATCTAACATATTTCATCATTTTCTTTCAGATCTAGCCATTTCTAAGTGATCTTCATAAAAACCCATCAAAATACATAGAAACTTGTATAAAATACTTTTTAGATAATGGATCTAACATATTTCATCATTTTCTTTCAAGAACTAGTCATTTCGAAGAGATCTCCATGAAAACCAATTTGAGTTCTCATCTTCTTCATATGAAGATGGTGGAGAGAAGAGAAAAGTAAGAGATTTACAAAATAAGAGTTGGTACCTTTTGGATCTTTCAAACCGTAAAAAGAAACTTCCAACAAAAATTGAATTTTTGTTTTATTCTTCTTCTTCTTTAATTTTCTTTCTTTTCTTTCTTTCCTCTCTTTTCTCTCCTCTTTTCTTTTTGAAGTGAAAGAACACAACACACACATTAGTGTGTGTGTGTGTGTGGCGTAAACTTAAAGCAAGAAATTTGCTTTTTGTCAAACCCTCAGATTTCTCAAAGGTCTCAAGTCAAGGCCCAGTAGCAACGCATTATCAATCATGAAACTAAGATAAAATTTACAATTTCGGAAATAAAATTAATTACAAACAGAGACAGAATTTTAAGTAGCAAGGTACAAATATCTAGACTATAACATCAAATCACATAATATAAACTAGACCCGAACCCCAAAGCTCAATCTTCAGCTAAGTACCAAGGTGTTGGAACAGGTTCTAATGTACTTCAAGCTCTTTCAAGTCCCAACCTAAGAACTAGGTCCAGCCAATCCTTTGCCTTTACCTGAAAAATAATGCAACAACGGGGTAAGCTTATTTGCTTAGTGAGAATGTAGAATTTCACATTTAACATGCAATTATGAACGCGGAAGCACATGCACTGCACTCGGCTCATGCACGGCTCAGCTCTATATGCACTGCACTAGGCTCATGCACAGCTCAATCTCGAAGGGACATTGGCCAATTAATGCTCTTTTGATGCGCGACTTTTGCTCAGCTCCCAGTTATAAACTGTTGTTGCTCTTGAGACTTTTAGACAAATTCATAAGGAATGCTCGGATGATGATAAATCCATACACACGCATCATTAGTGGGGATCAGCCACGTACTGGGCTAGCTACCAGTAAAAGCTCTATATGGATATCATCGGAATGCTCAGCTCTAGCTACCCTCTATGCTTTCATCACGTAAATCAGCACATCATAAGCTTAACATTAACCCAATCACTGAGCAATAGTGATGGAGTTAAGCTTAACAATTAAATGACTCGTCAAAGAATCGAATCTAAAGGAAGGAATACTCAGCTCAACAAATCATAGTAAATATACTATGACAATGTATCAATAAGCTCAAGATCAGAATATCAATAAATCAGAATCATGCAACAAAAGTCTCAATTCACATAATATGTAGTTAAAGTGAAATCTACAACTCACAGTTACTGGCTATTTGTGCTCTTTTAGTTTCTGGCTCTGGCTCTGTTGCTCACAATCTGTAGTGGATAGAACCACTATCTGATTTATATCAGACTTTCAGATGCTCGACATTTTGCTCGTTGCTCAATCTGTTATTAATATCATTCTTGATATTTATTAGCTCTTATATCATCTGAATATATATATTCAGTGTTCATCATTTATGCTCAAGATTCATTCGTTGGTCTTTGATATCAAAATCTTATATTTTGATCATATTATCATCAATCTCTTAAATCTTATCAGAATTTTTTTATTCTTTGTCAGTAATAATCTCAAAGTCTTATAAAGTTACATTTCTGAAATCTGATCATTCATATTTATATAAGGAATTCTGTTGTTATATTTTGAATCATAAAACCACATCCGGATTAGGATCATCCGAATTCGGACCAACCGAATTCGGATCATCCGGATTCGGTTCTAGGTCATCCGAAATGGCATATCCGAAATTGGTCCGAACTTGGCCATCTGAACTAAGACATCCGAACTCGGATCATCCGAGTTTGGACCACCTTCCGTCCGATATGGCCAAGATATCCTATTAAAAATATAGATCCGAAGTGGAGCTGGATCCGAATTAGGCACCATCCGAACTCGGGTCATCCGAGTTCGGACCACCTCATCCGAAACATATGCTTCATCCGAAGTGACAAGATAACCGAATTTTAAGCACCTCATCCGATTTCGGATTCATCCGAATTCGGATCCCATATCTTCATATTTTCCAGAAATTGTTCTTAGTGTTCATCTTTTATACTTACGGATTTTTCATAAAAATTCCCAAAAGTTCATTTTATCAACATGCAACTTAGTATAATGTTATATTATCATTATTTGGTTGATTTTATACTATTTTCTCAATCATTAACACCATATTGTGGTCAAAATCACCCAAAATAAGCATATTTTGTCAAGAACACTTATCTTTATAAAAAAATTCAGATTTATACTTATTTTGGACGATTCAACCTATGTTTCTTGTTTCTTTTACATTAAATTACTTAAATACATGACTATCTATTGAAATTTCCAACATGCAACCTATAAATTTCATGTTATAATTCTTTGGTTTCGGTTTTTCTCAAAACCGAGCCAAATTTCGAAATTACACTAAAGATTACCTTGAAATCTTGTAATTGCTTGTTGTTTGCTTCTTGTAACCTTCTCTTGACTTCAATGCATCAATTAATTACAAATTTATGAACCATTTTGATGAATTCTTGAAGGACCGAATGTAGAGAGAGAAAGAAGAGAGAGAGTGATTTGGTGTGAAAGTGAAGGATGAACCTTTAAATTACATTTATATACTTTAATTAATTTTTATTTGCTACTTAACCCACTATTACTTTTATATCTTACATCTCTTTTAATTTACTCATCTTTAATAATTAATATCATATATATATATAATTTAAGTAAATAATTTCAAACTTAAATAACTTACATCATAAATAATATAATAAAATTACATTATTATCTCAAAATCAGATATAATAAGATTACATTATTGGTTCGATGGTCAGATATTAAGTTGGCTAAAAGTTGAGTTGTTACAGAATGGGCTCCACCACGCACAAACTTCGTCCTCGAAGTTAGATATGTTCGTACAGACTTGGATAGATAGCTTTTATGATATCTCTTAATTTCCAAGACTGATACGAACTTTTGTGGTGTTTTCACTGAACGAGCACCATCTGTATTTCATATCTTTTTATTTCTTTAAGATTCTTACGTATAAGAATTTCAAATTTCTTCTCGTAGTTCATATTTGATTCAATATTTCGCTGTTTGTTTATTTTAGGAATTCTGAATTATTATTCATACTCGTATTATATAAGCTTTATGCTTTTCGCCATAATCAATCCAGATAGCAACTCAATACATGAGTTAGCTCATATATCTCTTTCATTTGATCTTGAGTCAGTTATGGCTTTTAAATCTCTCCTCTATACTATTGCAAAATCTTCATGGGCTAACTTTATGCAATTTCATAAGAAATTTTTTTATGGCTTCTGAGATTTTATTCAATTCAGCTATCATCTCTATAGTTATCAATTAGCTCTTAACTCTTTTCATTTGCTCATGTAATAGTTACAGAGCCTTTCGGGAATCTGATATCTGTACTTTATGTTTCTTTTATTGATGATGTTACCATCATCAATCGCTTAGCCGATTTTCTGACTTGTGTTGACTTGTTATGAATACTTATAACTTTCTTTGCTTTATCAAACAAATGAAATCTATCCTCCGGCGCAACAATTGGAGTTAACTCTTCATGTAGCGACTTTACCTCACCTACCTTGGTCTCAATTTGCGCTGTCATATCCGCCAAAGCTTTTATGTATGCAGTCTCTCGAGAAGTAAAATCCTCCAAGAAGATCGAATGTTAGAAGCCAAGAATGAGAGTTTGAGGCAAAATGTTTGAAATGTTGTATTTAGAGCTTGTCGAACAAAACAGAACTAATAATCGATCACATTTTCTTCGCAACGATTTCAACAGTTGATGAATATTTCAGCAATTCAAAATATGATCAAGAACTTGAAGTGATCATACACTTTCAAATCTTGCAGCAAATAAGAACATTTAACGACATGGTAAACAATTGCGATACAGAATCGAATTCCAAGGAACAAGTTGATAGAAATCGACAATTTACTTATGTTTTCTCGATTTGATTCGTGAGACATAACGACAGATTCTTATTATTGAAGTCAGATCTCGAGTTACCAGGGTTCCAAAACCGTCTCCACAACTATTTACATCATCTTCTACTTTATCGTCATCTCCTTCCTCTGTTAGTTCACTGTGTAATTCGGTCAAGAGACTTCGACAAAGCAATAATCTTTGATTCTGTTTAATTATATGTATAGACTTAAGACTTGAATCTTCATTGGTGATTTTTCTGAATTTGAAATCACTTTATTCTTTTAACGGAAGCTTTTATTTTATGTGCAGTTAGATGGAATAGGAATTCCATTTTAGATATCTCACTAGTCTCGCGTCGACATAGTGAGAATTCATTCTTACATTTATTTTGATTTTTAACGACCTTTCTTTTAGCCATTCATGGCTAATCGCTTGACTTTACAAAATCTCAATCTTTTTCTTTATCACTCTCGCTTTGTGCCCCTGATTTCTTTGATTTCAATTCAAGTTGTCATTGGGTGCTTAATTATTTGATTCAAATACTATTCTCATTAATTATTTATTGGTTCAACAACTTCTACCTCTGTCTCATTATAAGACATGCTGTAATCATTCAGATTACAAGGATTTACGAAGTAGTTTGTGTTTAGGATTAAATTTCAATTTCTCTCGGGTTTTGAATCATACATGATTCAGATTACAATACCTATATTGTTTATAGGTGTAATTTCTGATTAGGAAAGTATCTGTATCATAACTTCAACTGATACAACCCATATGTCATCCGCATTATTCACTATCGATGACAGAGTTATACAGTTTACTCAGTATTTACTTTTGGAATTGATTTTCAGCTGGCAACGAAATTAAATCATTTTATCATATAAGAAATTTATTATTATTAGTTGCCGTTGTGGTCTTTTGGCGTCTCTGGTGTCTCCTCGGCATCCTCAGCAGTTATATGGAAAGCTCGCGCCTTTGCTGTAGGTATCATTGTAGTACTCTGTTGGATTATTCTGCCAACTGGTTGTTCCTGATTAGTAAGCACGCGTGCATTTGGGCAATGCTTGGCATAATGTCCACGCTCACCACAGTTGTAGCATATGTCGTTTCTTTCTGGGCACTCATCGCTTCCATGTCCAATCCGGTTACAAGTGTAACAGGTCACATCTATAGGGTTGCAGCGTCCGCTATGAAATTTGTTACAGCGTTTACACAATCGTGCTCCTGACTGTAGGGAATAGACTTTAGTCTTCTGAGGTGTAGAGGATGCTTGCGACTGCTGCTGACTAGACTTGGATGAACCGAAGAATCTACTAGACTTCTGTTTCTTAGGTGGAGATGGACATGTAGGATTTATAGCCATCATAACCGGTTCACAACTCGAATCTGTGGATTCCCGCTCCACCATTCTTGCTGCTTCCACTATACTGAGATACGTCGTGAACTTTATGCTGCTCATTTGTCTTCTATATATTGGATTCAGACCCAGTCTGAATCGGTTTATCTTACGCTCTTCTGTTGCTACTTTATATGACGAGTAGCCGCAAAGTCTCGAGAACTCATGTTCATATTCATCAACGGTCTTAGTTCCTTGTTTCAATTGCATCAACTGCATCTCGAGTTCGTCTTGTTTGTCTGTTGGACAATATTTGGCGTTGAACATCTCCAAGAACTGTTCCCAGTCCAGTGCCATAATTGCTTCATCACCATAGATGCTCCTTTGTGTTTTCCACCAGGCTCTAGCAGCTCCAACGAACAGTGCTGTAGCAAACTTAACTCTATTGCTGTCGAGACATTCTGAGATACTGAAGATCTCTTCAGTATGACTTATCCAATCTAACGCTTGTATTGGATTTACTGTGCCTTCAAACGTCATAGCACCACTCGCTTTGAAGTCTTTAAATCTACAGCCTTTTGGCTGCACAGCTCGTTGATTGACATGCTCATTTTCAGAATCTGATTCGCTTGACTGTTCAGTTTGCTTCTTTTTATGTTTATTTCTCTTTTCAGTTTTCTTTATTGATTCAATTTGCTCTAGCATAAATTTGTTTTGTTGCTCATTATTCTGGGTTATTAGTTGTTGCATCATTTCCAGGACTTGCTCTGGGGTCATACCACCTGATGGTCCACCTTCTCCTGACATAGCTCTGAAATTCAAATCACTAAATATTTAGATCATTAGGCTAGCACATTATACCCTTTCATGCCCCATCCTACTAGTCTCTGAAACCTATCTTAGTTCAAGCCATCCTGTCATGATTGATACTATAGCATTGCACAAGTTTGAGATCATGTATTACACGTAATACAATGATTCACTCAAACTATTGCTCTGATACCATCCTGTCAAACCCTCAGATTTCTCAAAGGTCTCAAGTCAAGGCCCAGTAGCAACGCATTATCAATCATGAAACTAAGATAAAATTTACAATTTCGGAAATAAAATTAATTACAAACAGAGACAGAATTTTAAGTAGCAAGGTACAAATATCTAGACTATAACATCAAATCACATAATATAAACTAGACCCGAACCCCAAAGCTCAATCATCAGCTAAGTACCAAGGTGTTGGAACAGGTTCTAATGTACTTCAAGCTCTTTCAAGTCCCAACCTAAGAACTAGGTCCAGCCAATCCTTTGCCTTTACCTGAAAAATAATGCAACAACGGGGTAAGCTTATTTGCTTAGTGAGAATGTAGAATTTCACATTTAACATGCAATTATGAACGCGGAAGCACATGCACTGCACTCGGCTCATGCACGGCTCAGCTCTATATGCACTGCACTAGGCTCATGCACAGCTCAATCTCGAAGGGACATTGGCCAATTAATGCTCTTTTGATGCGCGACTTTGCTCAGCTCCCAGTTATAAACTGTTGTTGCTCTTGAGACTTTTAGACAAATTCATAAGGAATGCTCGGATGATGATAAATCCATACACACGCATCATTAGTGGGGATCAGCCACGTACTGGGCTAGCTACCAGTAAAAGCTCTATATGGATATCATCGGAATGCTCAGCTCTAGCTACCCTCTATGCTTTCATCACGTAAATCAGCACATCATAAGCTTAACATTAACCCAATCACTGAGCAATAGTGATGGAGTTAAGCTTAACAATCAAATGACTCGTCAAAGAATCGAATCTAAAGGAAGGAATACTCAGCTCAACAAATCATAGTAAATATACTATGACAATGTATCAATAAGCTCAAGATCAGAATATCAATAAATCAGAATCATGCAACAAAAGTCTCAATTCACATAATATGCAGTTAAAGTGAAATCTACAACTCACAGTTACTGGCTATTTGTGCTCTTTTAGTTTCTGGCTCTGGCTCTGTTGCTCACAATCTGTAGTGGATAGAACCACTATCTGATTTATATCAGACTTTCAGATGCTCGACATTTTGCTCGTTGCTCAATCTGTTATTAATATCATTTCTGATATTTATTAGCTCTTATATCATCTGAATATATATATTCAGTGTTCATCATTTATGCTCAAGATTCATTCGTTGGTCTTTGATATCAAAATCTTATATTTTGATCATATTATCATCAATCTCTTAAATCTTATCAGAATCTTTCTATTCTTTGTCAGTAATAATCTCAAAGTCTTATAAAGTTACATTTCTGAAATCTGATCATTCATATTTATATAAGGAATTCTGTTGTTATATTTTGAATCATAAAACCACATCCGGATTAGGATCATCCGAATTCGGACCAACCGAATTCGGATCATCCGGATTCGGTTCTAGGTCATCCGAAATGGCATATCCGAAATTGGTCCGAACTTGGCCATCTGAACTAAGACATCCGAACTCGGATCATCCGAGTTTGGACCACCTTCCGTCCGATATGGCCAAGATATCCTATTAAAAATATAGATCCGAAGTGGAGCTGGATCCGAATTAGGCACCATCCGAACTCGGGTCATCCGAGTTCGGACCACCTCATCCGAAACATATGCTTCATCCGAAGTGACAAGATAACCGAATTTTAAGCACCTCATCCGATTTCGGATTCATCCGAATTCGGATCCCATATCTTCATATTTTCCAGAAATTGTTCTTAGTGTTCATCTTTTATACTTACGGATTTTTCATAAAAATTCCCAAAAGTTCATTTTATCAACATGCAACTTAGTATAATGTTATATTATCATTATTTGGTTGATTTTATACTATTTTCTCAATCATTAACACCATATTGTGGTCAAAATCACCCAAAATAAGCATATTTTGTCAAGAACACTTATCTTTATAAAAAAATTTCAGATTTATACTTATTTTGGACGATTCAACCTATGTTTCTTGTTTCTTTTACATTAAATCACTTAAATACATGACTATCTATTGAAATTTCCAACATGCAACCTATAAATTTCATGTTATAATTCTTTGGTTTCGGTTTTTCTCAAAACCGAGCCAAATTTCGAAATTACACTAAAGATTACCTTGAAATCTTGTAATTGCTTGTTGTTTGCTTCTTGTAACCTTCTCTTGACTTCAATGCATCAATTAATTACAAATTTATGAACCATTTTGATGAATTCTTGAAGGACCGAATGTAGAGAGAGAAAGAAGAGAGAGAGAGTGATTTGGTGTGAAAGTGAAGGATGAACCTTTAAATTACATTTATATACTTTAATCAATTTTTATTTGCTACTTAACCCACTATTACTTTTATATCTTACATCTCTTTTAATTTACTCATCTTTAATAATTAATATCATATATATATAATTTAAGTAAATAATTTCAAACTTAAATAACTTACATCATAAATAATATAATAAAATTACATTATTATCTCAAAATCAGATATAATAAGATTACATTATTGGTTCGATGGTCAGATATTAAGTTGGCTAAAAGTTGAGTTGTTACACTTTTTCTTTTTCTTTTTTTTAAAACTATTTAATATTTACCATTTAGACCCTACAATTATTTCCATTTCTTTTAAGGTCCTTTCTTCATAAATCAATATTTCATTATTATAATTTACCCAACTATTTATTTATATAATACGAAATTCATTAATATATGAAATTTGTATTTCTTTACAATAAATATTAAATATCATTTATAAAATAATTGGGTCGTTACACCAAGCTTCTAAGGTTGAAAGAGAACCGACAAATGACGCCGAGAGAGACCGACAGCACGCTGACAAGAGGGCAGAATATCTGATCTATCAAGCCCTCCCCACTAATATTCTGGTTGGTGTAGACAGCAAAATGTCTGCAAAAGACATGTGGGACGAGCTGGAAGTCCAAATGCTGGGGGCATATCTCGATAATCGTGCCAAAATCGAGGAGGCAAAGGCTAAGTTTACGGAATTCCGCACCAAAGACGGGGAATCTCTGCAAGCTACTTTCACCAGGTTCTGTGCAGTCCTTAACGAGTTGAACAAACTGCACATCAAGAAGGATAGGGATGATATCAACATCCAATTCTTTGCCGCCTTAGCCCTCGAGTGGCAGCTTGCATGTCGGGCCACGAAAAGAGTCCTGAACATTCCTGAGGTATCAATTAATGTCGTCTTTAAGGAGCTCAAGAAATATCAAGGGGATGTGGATCAACAGAAGCTGATGGCAAATCAATTGGCCTCTCTACTGCTATCAGCCAACACCGGGTTGAAACCAAATGATTCTCTAGCCTTGATCACTAACACGCAGATTCCGACACCATCCTTTGCTCCTGGTTCTTCGTCGTCTCAGTACAGGTATGCTTCTCCTCCGCGTGAGGTCTTTGATGAGGAGGAAGCTTCGATTCAGGAACAGATAGCCTTGTGGACCAACCGTCTCCAACAGCGACGGTTTTCCAACAAGACTAACAACCAACTCCGTTATGACACTGGTCCACGGAGGTACTCAGATGACAGAAGGGATAACCGACGCGATGAATACCGAAGGGATGATAGGGATGATCGCAGATATGACGATAGACGCGACTATCGAGATGATCGCCGTTATGAAAGGCGAGATGATAGGCGTGATGATCGCAGGGACGACAGGCGGGACGATTGAAGGGATGATCGTCGGGATGACCGCAGGGATGAGAGAATAGAGCCCGAAAGAAGGGACAGGAGGCGTGATGACAGCCGAGAGCATCGGCAGGCCGATAAGAGGCCGGCGGAAAGAAGAGAGGAAAGGCCGAGAGCAGATGAGCCGAAGGCCGCGGATGAACGTCTCTGCTACAAGTGTGGCAAACCGGGCCACTTTGCTAGGGAATGCAAGAACAATTTCGACAGAGTCGTCGCATACTACGAGAGAAAGCTCGAGGCAGCCAAGAAGAAAACGGATGCTTTAGCCCTCGTTGCCCAGGAAGACTACTGGGATGCTGAAGATTCTGAAGACGAGGATGACAAGGGCAAGAATTGCTACATGGTTGATCGTATGGGGTTGGAGAACTGTGCTGATTTCACTGCTGACAATTCAGATCATGCTGCTGAGGGGGAGACACTGAAAAATCCACCAGCATGTCTGATGGCTACAACCAACGATCCCGAATGCTCCACATCCGGTTCTGAGTCCAATGAGGTATATTCCTGTTACATTCCTGCACATGTAAATATATTATTTGTAGATAATGAATGTACACTGCACACACATATACTTGATCTACAAAGTAGATTAAATGCTGAAACTTCAAGGTGTGTACAGGCTGAACATCAAGCTCATACTCTGAAAGAATCATCTGAATTATATCATTCAAAGTGGTTAACTAATCATAATGTTATAAGTCAGATGTTAATAGAAAAAGTAGATGTTCAGGATATGAATATATACCTTGAATCTTGCATGAAAACGCTTTCAAAAGAAAAACTCTCTCTAAAAGAAGAAATTTCTGTTCTTACAAAACAATTAGATGTGGTAAATGTGGAAAATATAGACAGTTTAGAAAAATACAAAATGATTGAAGAAGAAAGGATAAGTTTGTACTCAAGAATAAAGACCCTTGACGATGCATTTTTGAAAATGGGTCAAACAGAACAAACTATCCATTTAAATCAGCCCAAAGAAACTAGGTTTTACCATTCTAAACAAGGAATTGGTTTTAAAAATCCTAAATATTTGGAAAAAGCACAAAATGTTTTACCTGTATTTTATGACATGAACTATATGGGAGCCGGTCTTAAATCTTTCTTTTTTGAGTCATCAAAAGAAGTTTTAAACCAAGAAAATGAGAAACGTGTCGCTGGTAAAGATAAAGAAATTTCTTTTCAATATGAAGAACTTAACGAAAGTTATTCTTCTAGAGTACCCACTTTAGAAGAAGATCTCTTGTCAACTTATTCAGAAGCTGAATTGAAAACTGAAACCGTAAAATCAACTCCTCAACTTTATATTTGATCGGGTTATAATTTACCGTGTTTATTAGACGCAAAAGAGTTGTTCTTAGTAAGAAAGTGTCATAGAATGTGCTACTATTGAATAAATTCTGTGCTTGTGCAGGTAAACAAAATCCGGTCTAAAATGGCGTAAAAAGGACAAAAATTCAGAGCCAGGCGCAGAGAGGGGCGCAGCCCTGCGCCCAGACCACGTGCTCGACAGAAGAATTTAATTCACAAAAATACGGATTTTACAGACAGGCGCAGGGGGGGAGCAGGCCTGCGCCTACGGTTGTGTGATCTTAATGCAGATGGTTCTTGGTTACTTCTGATCAAGACCTGTGCTTCAAAGAAATGGCTTCTAGTTACTCTAGACTAGGACCCGTTCTTTTGCTTGTCGGTTGTACTTAAACCGACACGTTTGGCTTCTGTGCACACAGCCCAGGACCCGGTTTTAATTCATCATGTTTTCTGAACATCTCGGTTCAGAACACGGTTTGATTGTGAATTAAAAAATGGATGTGTTTGAATGCATATAGTTTTTCATTATATGAATTTATGTGTTTTTCAGGCTAAGTCCATTTGGTATATGGATTCGGGTTGCTCCAAGCACATGACTGGAAGAAGAGAGTTGCTGTCCAACGTTGTTGAACAGTATTGCGGAACTGTGAATATCGGGAACAACCATCAGGCTCACATCAAAGGATACGGGGACTTAGTTCTAAATAATCTGGTCATCAAGGACGTTGACTATGTTGAGGGGTTATCACATAATCTTTTTAGCATAGGACAGCTCTGCGACAAAGGACTAGAAGTAACGTTCAGGGCTAAGAACTGCAGTGTTAAGAGTATGGATGGAAAAGAAATCCTAACAGGTTCCCGAAACTCTAACCTCTACACCATTGACGTAGCTAAGCTAATAGTGAAGGATAACATTTGCCTACTTTCAAAAGCCTCTTCAAAAGACTCTTGGTTGTGGCATCGAAGATTATCTCATTTAAATTTTGATAATATCAACAAGCTGGCTGCGAAACAATTGGTCAAAGGTCTTCCTGAATTGCGCTACGAAAAGGACCATCTGTGTGGAGCTTGTGAGAAAGGAAAAATGAAACGATCGTCTTACAAACCAAAGCCCGAACCATCAACAAAAAGAGTATTGGAGTTACTTCATATGGATTTATGCGGACCGATGAGGACTCAAAGCATAAATGGAAAACGATATGTGTTGGTTATCGTTGATGATTATTCTCGATATACCTGGGTCAGGTTCTTGCGTTCCAAGGACGAGACAGCTCAAGAAATCATTGATTTTATCAAGAGTGTCGAGACCCAACAGCAGCTGTCAGTGCAATCAATCAGATCAGATAACGGCACGGAGTTCAAGAACTCGGTAGTTGAGGGCTTCCTTCGATCCAAAGGTATTCAGCATCAATACTCTGCTGCTCGAACACCTCAACAAAATGGGGTCGTGGAAAGGCGTAACCGTACGCTTGTGGAAGCCACTCGTACAATGCTCACATACTCGAAGCTACCTCCGTACTTGTGGGCCGAAGCCGTATCAACAGCATGCTACACACAAAATCGCTCCATCATCCATAAGCGCTTTAACAAAACTCCTTACCAACTCTTTTTGAATAAAGTACCATTTATCAAGTACTTATGTGTATTTGGTTGCAGGTGCTATGTGCTGAATGACAAAGACAACCTCAGGAAATTTAACGAAAAGGCGGATGAAGTGATCTTCATTGGATACTAATCCAACTCGAAGGCGTATCGTGCATTCAATACCCGAACCAGAACAGTCAATGAAAGTGTGCACGTCACATTTGATGAGTTGGATGAACTGGCACCCGAAGTTGATCAATCAGGACCACGCATTACTCAAATGCCTGGAGACTCTTCCAATAACCCCATTTCTTTTTCTTCTTCTAATTTGGTTAATTTATTTGATCCTTTTTATGTTGAATTTTTCGGTCCTAACGCTAGTGTTTCTAATGTTGTCAATAATGTTAGTAATCCTTCCAGTTCAACTGCGCCTCAAAGTTTCTCTGCTCCATCTTCATCAACATACCCTCATCCATCTACATCATCCACCGACACATCCGCAGTTGAATCTACTCCTATAATACCCTCACATATAATACCAACAATTCTTCCTTCACCTGAACACTCGGGAATTGAACCGGAACCAGTGGTACCATCATTTGAAACCATTGACCATGAATCTTCATCCATCCCCACATTAACCACAGAGGTTCCATCCCGAGCACCCCTTCCACATGAGATTAAGTGGACCCGAAGTCACCCAACAGATCAAATCATTGGTGACGTATCAACAGGAGTCCAAACTCGTAGGGCATCTGCTAATGAATGCCTCTTCGCATCATTCCTGAGTATGATAGAGCCCGCTCGTGTGGATGAAGCCCTGACAGATCCAGATTGGATAGTTGCAATGCAAGAGGAACTCAACCAGTTTGAACAGCTAAGAGTATGGCGGTTAGTTCCCAAACTAAAAGACCGTACAGTCATCGGAACAAAGTGGATCTTTAAGAACAAACGAGATGAGAACGACATTGTGATAAGGAATAAAGCAAGACTTGTAGCCAAAGGCTACCGACAACAAGAAGGGATAGATTATGACGAGACCTTCGCTCCAGTTGCACGGATCGAAGCAATCAGAATCTTCTTGGCGTACGCGGCACACAAAGACTTCAAAGTATACCAAATGGACGTCAAGACTGCCTTTCTAAACGGTGAACTTAACCAGGAGGTGTATGTTGAACAACCACAAGGCTTTGTTGATGCACATAAACCTAACCATGTTTATGTGCTAGATAAAGCCCTCTATGGTTTAAAACAAGCACCTCGAGCATGGTATGATAGTATTTTAAATTTCCTTATTTCTGCCGGTTTCTATAAAGGTGTGGTGGACACAACTCTGTTCACTAAAAGGGAAGGCCCGCATATAATGCTAGTACAAATTTATGTCGACGATATTATATTTGGATCTACTGACAGTAATTTTTGTAAGGATTTTTCAGCCCTAATGGAGTCCAGGTTCGAGATGAGTATGATGGGGGAAATGAACTTTTTCCTCGGATTACAAGTCAAACAACTTGAGGATGGGATTTTTGTGAACCAGTCGAAATATACTCTTGACATTATCAAGAATTATAAGTTAGACTCTTGCACGAGTATCGCAACTCCCATGGCCTCCAACTGTAAGTTAGACACCGATCCTTCCGGGAAAAGTGTCGATAATACAACTTACAGAGGGATGATAGGATCCTTACTATACTTGACTGCCAGTAGGCCGGATATAATGTTTTCAACATGTCTGTGTGCTAGATTTCAGGTCGACCCAAAAGAATCACACCTAACTGCGGTAAAACGCATTTTTCGTTATATTAAGAGTACACCCGAACTTGGTCTATGGTATCCAAAGGGAACCGATTTCGATCTTACCGCGTTTTCAGATGCTGATTTTGCAGGTTGTAGAGTTGACAGAAAGAGCACGTCAGGAGGAATACAGTTCTTAGGAGATAGACCGGTGAGTTGGTCTTCCAAAAAGCAGAATTGTGTTTCCACATCTACAGCTGAGGCTGAGTATGTAGCAGCTGCAACCTGTTGCTCTCAAGTGCTGTGGATGAGAACAGAATTACGCGATTATGGATTGTCACTCACCAATATCCCAATTTACTGTGATTCTCGAAGTGCAATTGCCATCTCTTGCAATCCCGGGCAGCACTCTCGAACAAAACACATAGATATCAGGTATCATTTTATTAAAGATCACGTAGAAAAGGGAACCATTGAGTTGTATTTTGTTGGCACGGAATACCAACTTGCGGATATATTTACTAAAGCTTTAGACGAACCTCGTTTTCAGTTTTTAGTATCCCATATCGGCATGTTGAATCCACCTTCCAATTAAATATCAGATATTGTCTTAAATAATTCTATTTCAATCTATCATGATTGAAATTCCTTTATTTTAGAAAATATCTGTTATTTAAATTTAAGGTTTGTGTCACAAAATTGAAACTCAATATTTCCTTATCTGCGTATATTTTTAATAATTGATGATCCTGACAAATTGCTGGGTGAATTGTTCATCACGGAGTGGGATGCAAACAATATCCAGGTTTGTCTGTGTTTGTAACGCTAAAAAGGGTTGTCGCGTATAAAATCTGAAAAAGAAAAGGAAAAGAACCGGTATTTATTTGAGGGGGATTATAGTTAGGATATTAATTTTTATAATTCTGTGTTTCTCTTTAATTTTTGTAGTTAAATTTCAAAATTTAGATTGGTCATATTTTAATTTAATTTTAGGTTTAATTTAATAGATCAGAAAAATTCCAAAAAGATTTTAATTGTTCAAATTTATCAAAAAGCCAAAAACATTTTAGTTTATTCTATTTTAGTTTAGTTTATTTTAACTTAACTCAAAAGATCAAAGAAAATACCAAAAATATTTTATTTTGTAGTTTCATGGGAAAATTCAAAAAGATTTAATCACATTGGGCCAAAAATTTTTATTAAAAATCTTGTTTTTGTTTTTTTATTAAAGCCCCTTTCCTTTAATTGTGTGTGTGTGTGTGTGTGTGTTAAGTCCAAACCAGGCGGCCCATTTCACTCCTTGGGCGCGGATCCTCTAATCCGACCCGACCCGGTCGACTTTAAATAGCTAGGCAACCGGTCAATATCTTCACTCCCAATATATTTTCTCTCTTCTTCTTCCTTCTTTCCCGTCGTCTCCCACCGCCAACACCACCATTAAAGCCGTTTCAAAGCTTTTGGACTACCATCTTCTTCCGTTTTTCTTGCATCATTCATCTTCGGCACTTCAAGGTAACATCATTTAAACTTTATTTTAGCTTTTAATGTCTTATATTGTGTGTTTGATTCTTCCTTTTTTTCTTCAAATGTTCTTCTCGGTTTTTACTATTTTTAGGTTGTTTAATGTGTTAGTTCTACTTAGTTGTAGTTAAACAAAATGTTCACTATGTGATTGTAGTATAGGATCTTTAATTTCATGCATTTTCGTCATATTTCACTGTTCACGTTTAAATTTTGCATGAACACATTAACTGCACACATGCACTTCGGATGTCCACTGTAGATCCGAATTCGGACCACCACCCGAATTCGGATGCCCCCACTTAGACTAATTTTCACAAATTTTCAAAGTTTAAAATCCTAATTCGGACCACAGTTCATCCGAACTCGGATGACCACTGTTGATCTGAATTCGGACCATCATTGTAATGCCAAAATATTTCAAAAACTTTGAATTTAGTCTAAGAAGGTTTGCTACTGTTCATCCGAATTCGATTTGTAAGGTCTACCTAACACAGATCTATCTAGACGCGGAACCGTCAACGAGTGCAGAATCCTCGTTAACGGGTAGACGGTAACAACACTCACTAGAAACACGGAGACTATCAGAAGCTGAACGAACGACACACGAACGATCCTACGAACTGATTCTCTCCGAAACGACACTCACACTAATGATAAACTCGAGATCGCTTAATGCCTAATCACTCTCGAATTCTGCAAAAAGTCAGATAATTAATCGAGTCTATCCCTAATTATAGATCTATCTAAACGCGGAACCGTCAACGAGTGCGGAATCCTCGTTAACGGGTAGACGGTAACAACACTCACTAGAAACACGGAGACTATCAGAAGCTGAACGAACGACACACGAACGATCCTACGAACTGATTCTCTCCGAAACGACACTCACACTGATGATAAACTCGAGATCGCTTAATGCCTAATCACTCTCGAATTCTGTAAAAAGTCAGATAATTAATCGAGTCTATCCCTAATTATAGAGGCTGATTCGAGTCTGTTATAGGCCAAACTCGAATCCGGCCCAAGGCCCATTCGAGTTTGTCCTCATTGACACTCTCGAATCTGCCTACATTCGAATCTATGTTCACATTCGAATCTATCACAGATTCGAATGTCAAACCTTATACAATTCGAATCTACTATTTCACATACTCAAGTTAGTATTGAAACTTATGTTTTTACCTTATGATTGATTTTATCTTTGAACTTTATGTTTGAACTTCTTGTAATACGTTACATCAAGTTCAAACATACAAACAATAATAAATATCAACCATATATAAACCTATATAACAAACACTTGCTAAAATCACAATGCAGAATCACTTAGACTGCTATCGTCACACAGGGTGTACCAACAGACTCCCCCTTGACGATAGCTTCTAACAATTCACACATTTGACTTAAGAACTTTGTTTATTTATTTAAATTGCTGCCAGCATACAAACCTTTTTCTATACACACCTTGACTACCTTTTCATACTTCTTGCCTTCTGATTTCCAACCTTCATGGTAATAGATAGGTTGTTCATGAAGCTTCTGCAAGTCACTTTGAGATAGGTTTACAAGATGCAAAGGATCATATACTTTCAAAATTACCTTGTCCTCATGATCTTCCATGACTGCCTCTGCTGATTCATTGTCAACGTACCACCATTTCAAGTTCGCAAGAACATCTTGTGGCATTTGATAGTAGACCAGCTAGATTGGCTTGACCAGTAGATGAACTCGGAAGGTATCGTTGTTGAGACTGATTCTGAAACTGTCCCTGATGCTGACTCTGCCCTTGGTATGTATCCACCTTCGGTCTCTGACATTCTCTGGCGAAGTGTCCCAGACCTTGACAGTTGTAGCACTTGACCTTGGACTTATCAAATCCAATCCCCTTATTATTCATCGTCAAATTCCTCCCAGTTCTTTTAATGAATCTCTTAACCCGTTGGGTTACAATGGCCAGTTGCCATTTTAGATCCATTTCCTCAAGATCGTCAGGGTCGACCTGATCGTAGTCTTCATCCCAGAGAGCAGGATCGTTAATTTTCCCCTGAACACAATTCCCATACGCGGCCACAAATGAAGCAAGCAGATTCAAATGTTCTTCCGCTGATTTTGCGCTCATGGGCATCTTAGAATAGCTCTGAGATGTCGTCGCCTGTGCTGCTTGAGATTGTTGTTCTTCTGATCTTCCCAACCCTAAGAACGCTCTGTTCAATGTGTCATCAGACTCTGCTGGTGACGACGTTTCTCCGGTGAAAAACGCTGTAGCAGTCTTCAGATCGGCGGTCGCTGAAGGTTTTGTTGATTTTCCAAAATACATCGCTGGATTCTGGACTTGTTCGTAATCCGTTTCGGCCTTCAGTAGCTCGAAATGATATGCCCGCAACGTTCCCACAATATCCTCCAGAGATTGGGTATAATACTGATCCTCATTAACCTTTATCATTGCCACATACATAGCCCATTTGGCTGGTAAGGCATCAAGAAGCTTGTTGTTCTTGTCGGTGTCAGAATACTCAATCCCGTGACTCTCAAGCTCCGTCAACAGATGATAGAACCGAGTGATGGTATCATCCAGCTGTTCATCCTTTAACGCCTTGAAAATCGCAAACTGTTGTTTCAATAATTCCGTACGCTTTCGTCGAACCCTAGGATTACCCTCACACCTCTTCTCTAGAGACTCCCAAAGTTCCTTAGATGTCTTCTGAGTCCTAAATGTGTGCAATATATCCTGAGGCAACGCCATTCTAATTATCGAAAACGCTTTGTTTTCGGCTTCATAGAGTTTCTTATCATCTTCCTTCATCATCTGATATGATACAACTCTCTGACGACCTTCAACTTCAGAAATTGGTGGAATGTATCCTTCGTCGATACATACCCACATGCGCATATCATTGAAACGCACGAAATCGGTAAACCGATCTTTCCACCAATAATAATCCTCGAGTTTCATCAGCTTAGGCGGAGTGTTTGCCTTCCCGACCTCGTGGTCCATTTCCAGGAATTTTTGAAGGTTTGACATCGTTTCAAAATGAATTGAATTGGAACTTAATTAATTTAATTCGAAACTGACTTAAGCTAACTCTTTCGAATCTAGGTAGATTCGAATCTAATTTAGATTAGATCTTTTGGGATTAAATTCAATTAAGTGTTGAGATTCAATTAAATTCGAAATTATGTCAGATTCGAAAAGTCCTCAGATTCGAAGGTCAAGACAAACTCGAAGACACAGTAGATTCGAAACCCTATTCGAAACTAAACTAAACTCGAAGCAAACTCGAATATAAGTAGATTCGAGACCTCTATCGAATGTAGCACAAACTCGAATTAGATTCGAAAACCCTCTGTATCAGACTCGAAAGGAGCGTATTTGGTTAGACTCGAGACTAAGTGTAACCCTAATTACCCCTAATAGATTCGAGCGCCGCAAACTCGAAAAACGGCTAATACTTTGATTTTTTAACGTTTTGCAGATTAAATCAATATTTTTGCAACGAAAAATATTGATTTCGACCAAAAAGGGGAAAAACCACAAAGTATTTCCCGGATGACGATTTGTTAAGCTCGAAGAACACGAAAAACACGATTTTGAGAGAAAAACCGTCCAATAGCGTCAAGAAACCTAGAATGTATCTAGATGAACACGAAGAACACCAAGAACACCCCGTAGGCTCTGATACCACTTGTAAGGTCTACCTAACACAGATCTATCTAGACGCGGAACCGTCAACGAGTGCGGAATCCTCGTTAACGGGTAGACGGTAACAACACTCACTAGAAACACGGAGACTATCAGAAGCTGAACGAACGACACACGAACGATCCTACGAACTGATTCTCTCCGAAACGACACTCACACTGATTATAAACTCGAGATCGCTTAATGCCTAATCACTCTCGAATTCTGCAAAAAGTCAGATAATTAATCGAGTCTATCCCTAATTATAGAGGCTGATTCGAGTCTGTTATAGGCCAAACTCGAATCCGGCCCAAGGCCCATTCGAGTTTGTCCTCATTGACACTCTCGAATCTGCATACATTCGAATCTATGTTCACATTCGAATCTATCACAGATTCGAATGTCAAACCTTATACAATTCGAATCTACTATTTCACATACTCAACTTAGTATTGAAACTTATGTTTTTACCTTATGATTGATTTTATCTTTGAACTTTATGTTTGAACTTCTTGTAATACGTTACATCAAGTTCAAACATACAAACAATAATAAATATCAACCATATATAAACATATATAACAAACACTTGCTAAAATCACAATGCAGGATCACTTAGACTGCTATCGTCACACAGGGTGTACCAACACGATTCTCATCCGAAATCAAGTCCATTCCATATCATTGCATACTTCAAATTCGGTCCCCATCCGAATTCGGATCTACCTCATGTTCCATCCAAATTCGGACCAGCATTCATTCCATACCATGTACTTCGGACCACCATCCGAATTCGGTCCCTACTGTCACCTCATCCGAATTCGGACCCCCACTCACCATTCATGCATCATCCGGAGTTCGGCCTGATCCGAATTCGATGACACTGTTCATCCGAATTCGGATCATCCGAAATCCAACACTTAGCATTTTTTTTTTTAATTTTTTTCATTTTCCAAATTTTTGCATTTTTATTCAAAAATCATAAAAATATTTTCATCACAGTGCACCATTGATTAGAGTTAGGATTAGTGTTTGAGTGAAAAGGTCTAATCTAACATCGGTCTCTTAACGATTAACTTTGGACTTTATTAGTGGAAATTTATTCTACTAATAAAAACCCGATGCTAAACAGATCAGACAGTTTCCATTTCCCACTCATCTAGACTTCACATCAATGTCTTATCATTTCAAGTCTTATTATTCTAACTCTGTTGCACTTTGCAGGATGATGGAACCCGCAGTTATTCTCACCGTACCCCATTCCCCCATCCCAAACAACAACGCCCAACTCCCCGAAGAATCCATCCTACCCAGCGCCGAGTTTGTCGAGTTCATTCCACATAACTGGCAACTCGACGTTTCCATCCTCACTAAAGAACCCCAAACCCTAGCATTCGACATCCTCACTCGACATCCAATCTACTATGCCTTATCCACTGCCATAGCTGTTCCCCAGATCTATCTCCAACAATTCTAGAACAGGCTGAAATATGTGTCCGACCCCGAACCTCATTTCACCTCCACCATTGACTGTGTTCCAGTCAAAGTCACTATATCTGCCATCCGCCACATCCTTCACCTTCCAGCTGAATTCTGCCTTCCCACCCGCGAATTTTTCGATCCCAACCCATCCGTCACTGAAACCCTAGCTGAGATTCAAACTCTGGGTTATGACGGCCCTCTTTCTAAACCATCCGACTTTCGCACAAAGAACCTTCAATCCCACTGTCGGATACTGTTTGATGTGCTTAACAAATGCTTCACCGCCAAGCATTCCGGACTTGACTCAGCGTCGGCCCAGGTACTAGCCATGTCCACAGGCTTTGCCTTTGACCGACATGTGGACTATGCTGCATTCTTATTCGAAGAATTACGAAGAGTCCATGTAGAGAGGAGCACAAAGAAAGGCAGAAAAGTATATTCCTCTACAGCGATTCCTGCAACTCATTATACAGTACGCAATGGACCAAGACGATGATATCCATGAGCGTCCGGAGGCAGATGTCTACCCCACAGTGGCGATTCAGAAGTTAACTCTGCCAAAGGGGGCCCCGACAGTGCCAGTAATGAAAATTCCTCTGTCTCTACTAATGAGGTCAAGGGGCATGGAGCGGGTAAGGGCGTATATTAAAGAGAGTTATCCGGATGAGTCTCAGTCGGAATCGTCTGAGACTAGCTAATCCGAAGGTGAGGCAAGTGTGAGTGAGCATGAGGGAGTTAGGGTGGATGTTCCGCAACCTCTGGGTATGGGTGAGGGGGAGACTGTGATTGTAAGGGAGGAAGCAGGAGGTGAGACGGCAGAGACGGCGGATTCAGAAAGAACCGTCTCTGTCGTGAGAGCGAGGGAGATACAATCTGAGGGTGAACTAAGCCCTGTAAGCCGGACTCCTCTCTATAAGACCGTCCGTCCAACGGTCGAACTCACCCCCACCACCCACTTGGTTTCCCCTCAAAGGGAAACCACTTCATTCCACGGGGTTCTACCACATACTCCATCGCCCTCTCATTCGGAGAGTGGCGGTGTTGAAAGAGGTCACACTCCTCCCCAAGTGACCGCCCTTCATTCCATCACGATTCCATCCCCCATACCACAGACACAGCACGATGCCTCCGTGGCATCCCCAAGAGCTGCCTCCGTGGCAGCTCCTCAAACTTCCGGATCTGCGCATCCTATTTAGGAGCCAGAGATGACGGAAGGAAGACCGGAAGTGGCTCCATCAACGCCATCCACTTCCGGCTATCTCCCAATCAATCTGGAGATGCTAACGGCAGCTTTACGTGCTGCCGGCGTCATTACCCGGGCTGACCTGGACGCCCAAAGGGAAGCCGCCGAGGAACGTCACACCGCCCTACTCTCACTAATCAAGGGTAAGGGTGTCGCTTCCGGAGCTGGCCCCCCACCAGGTTCCCATTCAGTTCAACATCAGATCTCGGAGCTGTCGGACAAAATAAATGCACTTAACCGCTTAATTCTGCAAGTCCAGGACCAGCTAAATTCAAGAATTGATCGCCTAGAGTCGGCAGTTATAGACCTCCAGTGCCGCACTCAAGCAGAGGCACCAAAAAGGAAACATGACGATCAGGACGACCCTGATCGTCATGAGGGGAGAAGAGGCGAAAGGTTCAGTTTGAGGACCCCATGCTGGGTATAGGGGGGCAGAGACCGCTGAGGGGTCAGAAATTCAGGGGTCAGGGGAAAAGGGTCAGGAGGCTAAGGAATACCTCTTAATAGAAGACGAGCCCATGGTCGAGGGTCCAGCTCCACTGGATCCAATGACAGCTATGGTAGAGTTCGAGGAACCTCACGAGAAAGTTGAAATCATCTTGGTCTATGATTCAGATTCCGATAACGACGACAACGAACCCTTAGTGATTCCTAAGCCTGAACCTGAATCTCCATCGAAAAAATCTTCATCCTCTTCCTTTGACTTCCTGAATTCACCACCACGAGCCCATCAAGAAGAAATCCTTTCATCCATCCAAGCTCCCCAGTCACTAAAAGAATCCCACATTATCCTTAGCCCTCCAAGATCCCCAAGCCCTCCTCCAGTCCAACAAACCTAACTTCCAGGTCCCTCCCAAACAAAAAGGGTCGATTGCTTCGATGAAACTCCGGAGGGCCCTGACGTTTATAGAAAAGATGATTTATTCTGGGTGGACTATTACACAAAAGGAAAGGTTCAAACACTACCTCAGGAAGAAAAGGAGAAAATGCGACAAGAACGACGGGGGACTATCATAAAGCTTCTTGAAGCTAAAAAGGACGAAATCGAAGAACCCCCCGTTCAAGGCCTTAAAGAATTCCTGCAGAAATTTCCCCCGGAGCGGTTTCAGAATCCATATCTATAAGAAAGATTCAAGATGGTATTCAGAAAGAAGCCTGTATCCTTCAGCAGACGCCTACTCATGGAACTTACAAATGTCTCCAAAGCTGAACAGGCAGAATACTACCAACTAATGCTCCGGGAAAGAAGGTCAAAGGTGTCAAAATCAAAGATTAAAAAGCTCAAATCAATAACCATGTGCAAAAGAGCCAGAGTCTTCTATCCCTCCTACCAAGTAGAAAGAGAAGATGAGACGGGAGATGACATCTTCGAATATGACCTGGACTTCATAAGGGCGGATGACGTTGAGTTCCTTCACAACAGTTTGAAAAATCGCATCAGAAAACGTCTAACCCACATGACCGCTGTAGGTGCCCTAGTACGAAGCATGAACCGCCGATCGATCATAATGTGCCTAAGAGACTTCCAGATGGCGATCGAGAGTGTTATGGTTAAGGTGGGCCTACAAGCACCGGAACAGGACAGTTTTCTTCTAGCCCACCACCCGGCTTACAGAGTTGTACTTTCCGGAGATCCGGGTGTTATTTTTGTAAACTACAAGGGCTACAAAAGGTATATGCGCTTTGAGGATCTTCCTTGCTACTCTGATGGTACACTTCGATTGGTTCGAGCTGCTCTTTCAAAGAAAGTACAAGATTGTGATGCTCAACCAGGTCCTGAACAAAGATGCTCACCAAAGGAGATACAGGATACACTCAGGGGTATAGACTTCCTGAACGAACGGCTTCATACGAGACAAGTGACCAGACGCTTCGACGTCATCCTTGGACTCCGAGAATCAACTGACCACGCCAGAGTTCCAGGACCTCCTAAATGATCGAAAAGGGGGAGATTGTTAGATATATTATTTCGATCATAGGAGTTGTTTTGTAATAATTAATGTCTTTGTATTTTGTCTTGTATTTAATTTCCATGTAGTTTGTTTCTTTGTAATAGTCAAGGGGCCAAAGTTGTCAAGTTGTAAGACTTAATTAAAGGAGCCTAGAAATAGGCTCCTAGGGTTTCTTTAATATTTACGGTTGACATTTTAAAAAGAGATTTCAGCCGCCACTTGCATTATTCTCTCAAACATTCATTTTGTCTTTCTTCATCATTTCACAATTATTGAGCTAGTTTCTTCTTGTGTGTGATAAGAAATAATCGAGGTGCTGATAATATAACAGGAATACGTATTACAGAATGTCATGTAGAATGTCAAGTATCATATATTCTACATAGATTACATGATAAAATATACCAAAAACACAATGAATGTTAATGTACATTTACATAAAAAGATATAGAAATGTATAAGAAACAAAAAAATATATGAAATATTTAAGAAACATAACATTCTACATAGATTATGTGTGATTTCTATATAAAATACGTTATTTTTTAGCAATTAAATAATTTTCTATATAGAAAAAATAAATTTTTTTATAAAAAAACGTTTTTTTTTTACTTTAAAAATCAATTATAATGAAAGAAAAATAAAATGAAAATGAAAAAAAGTAAGAGAGAGAAAGAGAAAAAACAGATTTTTTTCCTTCCAAAAATACATTTTTCACACATTTTCAAGATTCTCCACTATTAAAGTTCAAAATAATTACAAAATTGTCATCCAATATATCAACCATTGACTATCATTAATCCAAATGCCATAAAAGGTTCTTAGGTTCCCACATTTTTTATGGTTCTTAGAAGAACCCTCCCCTATATATATATATATATATATATATATATATATATATATATATATATATATATATATATATATATATATATATATATATATATATATATATATATATATATATATATATATATGTATACATATATATGTATGTATATATATATATATACATATATATATATATATATATATATATATACATATATATATATATATGTACATGCATGCATGTATTCTAAAATAAATCAAAATATATTCACTTAACAAAATAAATAAATTAAAGATAGGTAAGTATTTTTATAAGTAATATATAATATTAAAATAGATAAATAAATTATATATATTAATAATTGTAAGTTTTAAAAAGAAAAAAGTAACAAATTTTTTAAAAATAAATGTATATGGTGAATAAATATTGGAACTTAATTGTAATATTAATTGATTATAATACAACTTAGTAATACACAAGTCCATATATGTAAAAAAAAATTTAATTAATTTCTTCTAATAATTAATAATAAAGGTATATCAAATAAATAAATAAATATTAGTAAAAGAAAACATATTAAAAAATAATAATTTAGTTAAATTGTAACAATAAGAAAAAAACCAAGTATCAAATAAATAATAATAGAATAAAAGTAACTAAAGTAATAAAAAAAGAAAATAAATAGTAAGGGACCAAAAGTGAAACACAATTTAAAGGGGAAAATGGTCATTTATAAAAAAATGATTGGTCAAAGGACTAAAAGCATAACAAAACGACAACCATATATACTGAAATTGTAATTTCGACGTGAAAAGGATCTTAACCATAATTTATATATAACCATATGGACGAAAATTGCAATTTACCCTTATTATAATAAGAGGCTATATATGTTTTAGGGTAAATTACAAATTTCGTTCCTATGGTTTGGTGGAAATTATGAATTAGGTCCCTAAACTTCATTTATTACACCAGTAATCTCTATTTTGAAGTTTTGTTACGGATTTGGTCCTTTGACTGTTTGACTTTTCTAAACTTTTCAAAAATGACCATTTTGTCTTTTTACAAATTATAGTTTTAGTCCTTGTAGTATTCCAATGAATTTCATTTAAGGTCTCTATGTAAAAACTTTAATTTTTAAAATTATTTAATCTTTATATCAAATATTTATTATCATATAATTTGTTATTATTTTTAAAATTCACAAGTTTAACTTTTTTAAATTTCTCTTTTATTATGTACCATTCTTTTTATAAAATAAATATTTATATGTTTTACTTTTCATGTTATGTATCAAAATTCTTTTATATATTCATTTAACAAACATGATAATATTTCATATGTTGGATGCACTTGAAATATTTTTAATAATTTTTCAAAGTATTAAAGTTTCAAATGATTCAAAATAATGAAAGTTTTGTTTTCGGAAAATTTTTTTAATATTTATTTAATATTTTGATTTTTATTAAAATCAAAATTAACCACATGAAATACATAACATTATTAAAAATTTAAAATTTTCAAAATCTTAAATCAAATTAAACTTCATAATAACCTACATTATTATGAAAATCAAGTAAAACAAATGAATTTACATGTAATTAGTATAATTGCTTTTGTAATGCTTTCAAACCATTATATCACCATAATAATGTTGTGTATTACTAGGGATGACAACGGGGCGGGTTCGGGAGGGGAATGGAAATACCGTTCCCGTTTAAAAAAACCGCGGGTATTAAACAGGGATCCCCATTAGGTACGCGAGGGAACCCGCGGGGAATCGGGTTCCCCATTTATAAATCAATGATATGAAATTTAATCACATGGTTCATAATTTAAGCGTAAAATGTCTATGTATGTTAAAATGACAATACTAATATTAAATCAAATTTTGTATCACGGTTTCGATCCCCGTCGGAGGCAAGTTGAAATTTAGGTGGAGTAAGTAAGTCTGGAGGTAAATGAGTAGTTTAGGAGTAGGATAGTTTTCCGTTCAAAAAAAAAAAAGGTAATGAAAAAAACATTATTTCAATAAATTATATGTAATTAAATAAGTTTTTTTAAAATTATACATGATAATTTTTACGTATAATATATAAAATAGATAAAAATATTCATCTTTTATATATAATATATATACAATATAAATAGTATGTTGCTATTAAAAGTAATCGAGGGTTTAAACGGGCTATGTAATCGGCTATATGGGGCGGGTATTATCAATACCATACCCGTCCCATCCCCCGTTTAACTTAATCGGGTTCGGGGAAACCCGCCCCGTTTAGATAATACCATACCCGTTCCATCCCCCGTACCATTATAAAATATAAATAAAGTTAATGTTTAACAAAAATATAAAAGCTACCATAATAAATATTCGTAAGGTTAGTAAATAAAAATAAAAGCGAGTAATGATACACATACATCATACATGCTTGATTCAAATGTTTAAGTGCATACGCATGTTGTAATCATATATTCTCTTTATTCGTTTTTTTAATTTTGTTACATGTCATCATTAAAAACAATTAATGTATTTATAGGTATATGTCAAAAAAATTTTAAAGTACGTTAATAGTTTAATACAATATATAATAATAATAATAATAATATTAATAATAATAATAATAATAATAAATAAATAAATAAATAAATAATGAAAGAAAACAACTTGGTTGTGTGGCTATCTTGATTATTAATACATCGATTTCTTTGAAAAAAATAAAAAAAAAATTGATCATTCATACATCAGTTCCATTGAAAAACAAGAAAGAAAACAACTTGGTTGTGTGGCTATCTTGATTATTAATACATCGATTTCTTTGAAAAAAATATAAAAAAATTGATCATTCATACATCAATTCCATTGAAAAACAAGAAAGAAAAAACTTGGTTGTGTGGGCTATCTTGATGATTCATGCATCGATTTCTTTGAAAATAAATAAATAAAGACAGAAATTGGTTGCGTGGCCATTTGTACATGAATTTCTAGAAATATGTCCTACAAAAGTAAACAGATAATATACAAAAATTGTTGGATTCCTCCTCCTCTCATTCTTTCTCACAACTTCCACTCACCTCCCACGTCTTCTCATGCAACCTCTACCTTCTAAGGTAACAAAGAGTCGTTTGCAGGATCACAAATAATTTTACAGTTACATCAGCTTTATCATTTTGATGTCATTTACATGATCTTGATGCCATTTTTGTCACACCTACTTTTTAAATCAAATACACACACATATCGATCTACACTTACAAATGTCGCGGTATTCTCTCCCCCTCTCTCGGCATTTGTATGCCGATGCCGAAATGATGCATGTTTGAGCCAATGCCAAGGGGCTAAGTGTAAATTTATCATTGTTATATATATATATATATATATATATATATATATATATATATATATATATATATATATATATATATATATATATATATATATATATATATATATATATATATATATATATATATATATATATATATATATATATATATATATATATATATAGGGATGGGATCCATTGTGAACAAGTTATTTGCTGTGAACGTTGTGAACAAATAAAAAAACTACATATAATCATTCATATATATCAACAAGTGTTTGTAATATGATTCATATGATTCAAAAGGTTCATAGAAGTGTCTATTTAAGATTCAGAACATTCAAAAGGTTCATAGTACGTAGTTTTTATAACAAGATGCACAAGATGCATAAGATTCAACAAGATTCATGAGATTCGACAAATTAATTGGATTCAATAAAATTCATAGGATCCAATAAGATTAATGAGTTAATAGAAGGGTTCGATAGTATTTTCAACAAGATTCATAAGATTCAAAAGCTATTTTATGGTTGTTCACAATGTTCACAACGAATAAAGTGTTCATAAAAGATCCTTAGTGTGTGTGTGTGTGTATATATATATATATATATATATATATATATATATATATATATATATATATATATATATATATATATATATATATATATATATATATATATTGAAAGTTCTTAAAAAAGTAACTACTATTAAATATTAATTATGACAAATATGAAATACAATACTATTATTGTATTTTTTTTAAATAACATTTAAGATTTATATGTTTTAATTTTATGTTTATATAACCTTTATATAACAATTTATGTATTAAAATTTATCCACGTAACACGTGGATACATAAAACTAGTTTTTATATAAAAACAGGTACCTTTTTTGTTTTTTGGTTCTTGATGTGGTGTTCTCTGGATGCCAAACTCGATACCGAGACAAATGTCGATCCACTTCCCATGGCTTAATGTAATTTTATTTGTGATCCTCCAAACGACTCTTTGTTACTTTAGAGAGTATGTATGAATTTAATAAGTGGCTAAGTGCCATCAAATCCGACAATCCGACATGATACATACATTCACGAATATTCCACGACAATTCACCCTTTATTGGAAATCAAAACTAATTAATAAGGGATTAATGGTTAAAAAAACAATATTATATTTTATAGTTTTATCATTCACCTTATTTTTTATTTAACATTTTAGTCATTACATTATTTTTTTTATTAAAAATGTAAAATTTATTATTGGTAATATGTTGTCCAAGTTAAAACAAATGAAATCGCATTTTAGTTTAATGTTTGTATTGATAAAAAAATCATATGTTTTTTCGTTTTTTATCAATATGACCACTGGTAACAAAGAGTCGTACGGAATCTATTATATAATCTGCATGTTAAGCAGCAGGTCATATTGGATTTTAATAAATTAAATTAATATTTTGATTTTTAATAGAGAAAAACGGACCAAAGTGATAAGAAATCCGCAAACCAGAACGTGTGGGTTGAGGAACAAGACTTCCTCACTATTCTTTTCTTTTCTTTTGCTGCGCAGCGCACAAACAGAGAGTGGTGAAGAATTCTAAGGAAAAAACCAATTATGGATTGATTTACCTTTGCTGCAGTGGGTACATACAAGCCCATGATGCATAAATACAAGTCTCTCAAGCATTTTAACTTTGGAGTCGATCTCACTATATATCACAAAAACAATATATCTAGATTCTAGAAAGTGCTTATTATATATATCACAAAAACAATATATCTAGATTCTAGAAAGTGCTTATTAACTCCTATAAATACGTTCCTCTCTTCTTAATCCAGAATCAAACACTTTGTTAATTTACAGCTTCAGCCAAGCAGCATTCAATTCATTCAAAATGGTTAAAGCAATTAGAGTTTACGAACATGGTGGCCCTGAGGTTCTTCTTCTTCTTCGATATTCTTCTTCTTCCTTTTGTTAATTAGAAGAAAAAAATGCATGTATATGTTTAAAATCTCGATCGTATATATGTTTCATCAGTCTTCAAATCATTTCGGTTATAGTTGAATCTAGTTATGATCCTTTACTCTATCTATATACCTCTAGAGAATTAATGTTTGATTATAAACTTACTTGTTGCAGGTAATGAAATGGGAGAATGTGGAATTAGGGGAACCAAAAAACGGAGAAATTAAACTGAAAAACAAGGCGATTGGGATAAACTATCTGGACGTTTATATGCGTAAAGGCCTGGTCGATGATTTTGCTCCGCCATTGCCCTTCACGCCAGGTATTTCAGATTTCTGTACTAAACATGATATATAGTTGGAACTTAAGTAAAATTTCTTTCAAATTGAAGGTATGGAGGCTGCTGGAGTTGTGATAGAGATCGGCCCTGGAGCCACCACCTTCAAAGTTGGAGATCTTGTGGCATATGCAGGCTTCCCGGTATGTGCTTACGCCGAAGAACAGATTCTTCCTGCAGATAGAGTTGTACCAATTCCACCTTCAATCGATCCTATTATTGCAGCTTCTGTTCTCTTCAAGGGATTAACCGCTGAAGTTCTGGTCCGCCGTTGCTTTAAGGTGATTGAAATTTAAATCTGTTTTTGGGATCCTATATCTGCAGCAAACAATGTTGTCGGTGACTTTGTAGTTATAATTTGAAAACAGGTTGAACCTGGGCATACGATCCTGGTTCATGCAGCCGCGGGTGGGGTTGGATCGTTGGTGTGTCAATGGGCAAATGCACTTGGAGCCACTGTTATCGGAACCGTTTCAAACAAAGCGAAGGCGGTGCAAGCAAAAGAAGATGGTTGCCACCATGTCATTATCTACAAAGAAGAAAACTTTGTTGATCGTGTTATGGAGATCACATCAGGAAAAGGGGTTGATGTAGCCTATGATTCTATTGGGAAAGACACATTTGAGGTAATATATACATATATATATATATATATATATATATATATATATATATATATATATATATATATATATATATATATATATTATGGTTTAAGATCTTGATCTAAAACGTCTGTGTTTCGGGTATCGTTATTGATCGAATCTTTGTTATTGAAGGGATCGATAGCGTGCTTAAAATTTCGTGGATACATTGTTTCATATGGGATGGCATCGGGTTCACCAGACCCTCTAAGATTCAAATTAATTTATGAGAAATCATTGTACTTTACTATACCATCGGTGATGCTTTACACACAAGCACGAAACGACCTTGTTGCAGCTTCAGAAGAGCTATTCTCCAACATCGCAAAGGGGGTTCTACGTGTTCGTGTAAATCACAAGTACCCTTTGTCACAAGCGGTCCAAGCTCATTCCGATCTCGAGAGTCAGAAAACTACAGGGTCCATTGTGTTGATACCAGACAACTGAAATCTACCCGCCCGATGCTCATCAAGCTAGCGATTCGCCATACGAAATTTCGTTAACTTCTAGCTAGCTTGTTTGTGTAATGGTTATTATGGCATGCATATTGATATTGGCTTGTTTTGTGGTTTCTTGTTGTAATAATATAAGTTCATTTAATAGAATTTGTGAGGCATGCTGTTACATACATACGGTTGTGAAATGTACCCAACCAATTTGGATAAATGGAACCGAGGGACTAGATATTAAAGTGTTGAATAATAAATCATTGTCCGTACATACAATGTATTACAATCATTATTATAATTTATATAAATTTAAATCTATATCTATATATATTACTAAAACAAAATGATTTGTGCCAAATGGCACACTCTCCTTACACCAAAAAAAATTTTCCCTCCTCTTTTTCCTTAAATAACTCTATAACTTATATAATTTAATTAATGTTTCAAATACATTAAAAGAATACAATTAAGTATGTTATTATTGTATTTAACTTCTATAACTATGCTTAATAAATATTAGTAACTTAAATGTTTTTCTAAAAATATATTGAAATGAATTTTTTTTAATATCTTAGTTAAATATATTTATTATAATAATAGAAAATGTTTATATCGACAGAGAAAATTTTTTATTTACTATAAATTTTTGTTATTTAGATTTATTAGTTACACAAATTAATTTAATTGTGTAAATAAATTTAAATATATACATCAACTATCAATAAATGTGATACTTATAACACTACAATTGAAAATTACAAAAAAAAAATCTATTTATTCAAAATATGTTTTCTTCCTTAAAATTGTACATTATCAATATATTATATATACATACATTTACGTAATGGCCTCCGCCAATGGCGTGATTTTGTTTTTTCTTTTTTTTTTCTTTTTAATTTCAAATTTTTCATAACATACCCTTAACTTAGCGTTATCTTTTATTTAGACATTTTATTTTAATAAATTTTTTGTTTACTCATATTTTAACATTTATTATTACAATATTTTCTTACATATTTAAAATTATGATTTTAATTATACTTATGTTGAGAGTTATGTTTAATTGTATGAAAGACACTTTATATTTCAGATGCATTGAGTAAGCCAATGACATTGTTTCTTTATTTTTTATTTTAAATTTAAAATTTATCAACACACCATTATCTTAGCGTTATCTTTTATTTAGCCCTTTTATTTTAATAAGATTTTGTTTACTTCTATTTTAACATTTATTATTACAACATTTTATTACACACTTAAAATTATAATTATAATTATCCTTATGTTTGGAGTTGTCTTTGGAAACTATTATGATATGTTTAATCCTATGAAAAAGATTTTATTATTCAAATGCACAATAATAATTCTAATGAAATTGCATTATAATTAAAATGTAAGTATTTAATGTTTAGATTTTTTTTTATTAAATATGATAATGTATAACATTGAACACCACTATTATACCGTCGGCAAACCCTAATCAATGTATTAGAGACATTACCGTTATTTTTATTTGATCGTAAAACAAACAAATTAAACTGACATTAAACCTAATCAATATCAAAATTTCAAATTATGGTTATGAATATTTTAATTAATTAGATCTGGTTTCGATCCACTATAATAAAACATTGTTTGTAGTTTTAACATTTATTAAAATGTAGAAAACAATGATAGGAACCAACTAACATCTATATCTATATATATTACTAAAACAAAATGATTTGTGCCAAATGGCACACTCTCCTTACACCAAAAAAAATTTTCCCTCCTCTTTTTCCTTAAATAACTATATAACATATATAATTTAATTAATGTTTCAAATACATCAAAAGAATACAATTAAGTATGTAATTATTGTATTTAACTTCTATAACTATGCTTAATAAATATTAGTAACTTAAATGTTTTTCTAAAAATATATTGAAATGAATTTTTTTTAATATCTTAGTTAAATATATTTATTATAATAATAGAGAATGTTTATATCGACAGAGAAAATTTTTTATTTACTATAAATTTTTGTTATTTAGATTTATTAGTTACACAAATTAATTTAATTGTGTAAATAAATTTAAATATATACATTAACTATCAATAAATGTGATACTTATAACACTACAATTGAAAATTACAAAAAAAAAAAAAAATCTATTTATTCAAAATATGTTTTCTTCCTTAAAATTGTACATTATCAATATATTATATATACATACATTTACGTAATGGCCTCCGCCAATGGCGTGATTTTTTTTTCTTTTTTTTTTCTTTTTAATTTTAATTTTTCACATACCCTTAACTTAGCGTTATCTTTTATTTAGACCTTTTATTTTAATAAATTTTTGTTTACTCATATTTTAACATTTATTATTACAATATTTTCTTACATATTTAAAATTAGATTTTAATTATATTTATGTTGAGAGTTATGTTTAATCGTATGAAAGACACTTTATATTTCAGATGCATTGAATAAGCCAATGACATTGTTTCTTTATTTTTTATTTTAAATTTAAATTTTTCACAACACACCATTATCTTAGCGTTATCTTTTATTTAGCCCTTTTATTTTAATAAGATTTTGTTTACTTCTATTTTAACATTTATTATTACAACATTTTATTACACACTTAAAATTATAATTATAATTATCCTTATGTTTGGAGTTGTCTTTGGAAACTATTATGATATGTTTAATACTATGAAAAAGATTTTATTATTCAAATGCACAATAATAATTCTAATGAAATTGCATTATAATTAAAATGTAAGTATTTAATGTTTAGATTTTTTTTATTAAATATGATAATGTATAACATTGAACACCACTATTATACCGTCGGCAAACCCTAATCAATGTATTAGAGACATTACCGTTATTTTTATTTGATCGTAAAACAAACAAATTAAACTGACGATTAAACCTAATCAATATCAAAATTTCAAATTATGGTTATGAATATTTTAATTAATTAGATCTGGTTTCGATCCACTATAATAAAACATTGTTTGTAATTTTAACATTGAAAAATGTATCGACAGAGAATGTTTTACGATCTTAGTTACACAAATTAATTTAATTGTGTAAATAAATTTAAATATATACATTAACTATCAATAAATGTGATACTTATAACACTACAATTGAAAATTACAAAAAAAAATCTATTTATTCAAAATATGTTTTCTTCCTTAAAATTGTACATCATCAATATATTATATATACATACATTTACGTAATGGCCTCCGCCAATGGCGTGATTTTGTTTTTTCTTTTTTTTTTCTTTTTAATTTCAATTTTTCATAACATACCCTTAACTTAGCGTTATCTTTTATTTAGACCTTTTATTTTAATAAATTTTTGTTTACTCATATTTTAACATTTATTATTACAATATTTTCTTACATATTTAAAATTATGATTTTAATTATATTTATGTTGAGAGTTATGTTTAATTGTATGAAAGACACTTTATATTTCAGATGCATTGAATAAGCCAATGACATTGTTTCTTTATTTTTTATTTTAAATTTAAATTTTTTCACAACACACCATTATCTTAGCGTTATCTTTTATTTAGCCCTTTTATTTTAATAAGATTTTGTTTACTTCTATTTTAACATTTATTATACAATATTTTATTACACACTTAAAATTATAATTATAATTATCCTTATGTTTGGAGTTGTCTTTGGAAACTATTATGATATGTTTAATCCTATGAAAAAGATTTTATTATTCAAATGCACAATAATAATTCTAATGAAATTGCATTATAATTAAAATGTAAGTATTTAATGTTTAGATTTTTTTTATTAAATATGAGAATGTATAACATTGAACACCACTATTATACCGTCGACAAACCCTAATCAATGTATTAGAGACATTACCGTTATTTTTATTTGATCGTAAAACAAACAAATTAGACTGACGATTAAACCTAATCAATATCAAAATTTCAAATTATGGTTATGAATATTTTAATTAATTAGATCTGGTTTCGATCCACTATAATAAAACATTGTTTTTAATTTTAACATTGAAAAATGTAGAAAACAGTGATAGGAACAGACTAACAATATCATTTGTCTTTCTTTTGAATCTATATCAGCTTTTCAATTTCACTATTCGATTCTGATTCAATTGTGTTTCGTTATTTGAATTGCCTGAAAAATATTTCTTTTCATTTGTTTTTATATATATATTTTTTGTATTTAATATTTTTGACCTCACAGCAACGCGCGAATGTTCAATAATTTTTATACATTGCTCCAACTAAGAAAAACAATATTGAAGTTCAATATTTTTGGGTTGAAATTCAATACAATCTACAACATCATCCAACTTTCAACTAAAAATCTAGAACCATAAAACATAAAATATTTAAAATATTAAAATAAAATTATCATATTAAAAAATTGTCATATTAATCTATATATTATAATAAATGAAAACAATCATTGTCACATGTCATCTTTCTAATACATTACTTTTTCATTTTCCCGCTCTTTTTCCAAAAATAAATATTAACATTAATTTAAGTAACATGCATAATTGATTTAGTTTAAACTTTATTATTTTTGTTTTCTAACTATTGAAACTACAATTAAGACTCATTAAGAGTTTTCAAAATTAACAAGCTAAAATAAAATTTTTTAAATCATAATAAAATAATAAACTTCATGTTTAAATGTCGTAAATAATAAATAATTTAATATATAGATTTTTAAAAAAATCATTGACTCTATGATTTTGTCTGTCATCTTTTTTTTTTTTATTTTTTTGTTTTTGTTGTATCTTAATTTTTTTTAAAAAATTAAAGTTTCTTAAGGGATCCCACCTATTTATAAATATTTAATTTATAACAATTTTTTATATCAATCCATGTAAAACATGTGTATTAACCTAGTATATATACATACAATTTGCAAATGGGCTTTGCCCATTGCAAATTTGCCACATGTCCAACCATCATGGTTTTTTTTTTTAATTTAAACTTTAATAACACAACATTATCTTAGTGTTATCATTTATTTAATTTTTTTATTTTAATAAATTTTTGTTTAGTTCTCTTTTAACATTTATTGTTACAATATTTTCTTACATATTTAAAATTATGATTTTAGTTACACATATGTTTGGAGTTGTCTTTAGAAACTATTATGTTACGTTTAATTGTATGAAATATACTTTATTATTCAAATGCACAATACAATATTCTAATGAAATTGCTTCATAAAAAAATGTAACTAATTATCATTTAGATTTTTCTATTAAATATGATTACGTTGAACATTGAACATTACTATTATAACGTTCGCGAGTCCTAATCGATGTATTGGAGACATCACCATTATATCTTTATTTGATTTGATCGTAAAATCAACAAATTAAATTCGCGATTAAACCTAAGCGATGTCAGAATTTCAAATTATGGTTATGAATACTTAATATTCAATTTCGATTCCAATCCGATTTAATAAGGTATGTTTTGTAATTTTAGCATTGCAAAATCTAGAAACCAGTTATAAAAACCAACTAACAATATCATTTGGTTTGCTTCTTGATATACATCAGCTTTTCAATTTCACTCTTCGGTCCTGATTCAGTTGTGTTTCGTTATTTGAATTGTTTGAAAAATGTTTATTCATTTGTTTGTCATATTTATTTTTGTAATTAATATTTTAAACCCCGCAGCAACGCGCGGGTCTTTAATAACTCGTTTTAAATTAAATACCATGTGTTTCAATATGATATTAAATACTTTTAAATTTTTAAATATTTTTTTTATAAAAACTAACATTAATAGAAAATGTTTATCTTGATTAATCAACCAACTAATTTTTCACATATTTTATTATTTGGCTTTATTGATTATATAAAGTCATTGATTGAAATAAATGGATTATAAATATTTATGCATTAAAAATCTATAGTAATTTTAATATTACAATTAATAAATAAAAATATTGTTTTTATATTAAAAAGACGCGTATTATAATTTAATTTTTAATTTATTAAGTATTTATGTTTCAAACGTACATTATTGTGAATAATTATTTGTTATGATTACAATATCAATAATTTTATTTTTTTATTAAATCATATTTGATAAATACAAATATTTGACAAACTAAAAAATTTATTTTCTAATATTCGTAATTTTGTTTTATAATTTTTAGATATGTTTTCTTTTCTGGATTTTTACTTAGTTAATGATATATAAAATTTTAAACTAAATATTACTATTTTTAAAATAACATTAAATACTTTTAAATTTTTAAATTCTATTTTATTCTTAACATCTAACATTAATATTGATATCTAATTTATTATTAGTTCGTTAATAAAAAAAAATTAAATCAACATTTAATGTAATTAAGTTAAGGTATTAAATTAGGAAAAAGATGGCGGAAAATGAAAATTTCGTGCATTGTGGAAGCGCCACATGACACAAAGTGTTTTGCTTTATTATAATATATAGAGAAAATGATTTGTGCCAAATGGCACACTCTCCTTACATCAAAAAAAATTTTCCCTCCTCTTTTTCTTTAAATAACTCTATATATAACTTATATAATTTAATTAATGTTTCAAATACATTAAAAGAATACAATTAAGTATGTAATTATTGTATTTAACTTCTATAACTATGCTTGATAAATATTAGTAACTTAAATGTTTTTCTAAAAATATATTGAAATGAAAATTTTTTAATATCTTAGTTAAATATATTTATTATAATAATAGAGAATGTTTATATCGATAGAGAAAACTTTTTATTTACTATAAATTTTTGTTATTTAGATTTATAATTGTGTAAATAAATTTAAATATATTTTTTTTGAACAGCAGGTGTTAGTGGTTAGTTGTTAGCACCATTGTTAAACACCTTGAGGGTGAGGACCAGACCTCACGCTGTGATACTTATAACACTACAATTGAAAATTACAAAAAAAATCTATTTATTCAAAATATGTTTTCTTCCTTACAATTGTACATCATCAATATATTTTAAATTAAATCAATATGATATTAAATAATTTTAAATTTCTAAATATTTTTTTATAAAAACTAACATTAATAGAAAATGTTTATCTTGATTAATCAACCAACTAATTTTTCACATATTTTATTGTTTGGCTTTATTTATTATATAAAGTCATTGATTGAAATAAATGGATTATAAATATTTATGCATTAAAAATCTATAGTAATTTTAATATTACAATTAATAAATAAAAATATTGTTTTTATATTAAAAAGACGCGTATTACAATTTAATTTTTAATTTATTAAGTATTTTATGTTTCAAAACGTAATTTATTGTGAATATTTATTTGTTATGATTACAATATTAATAATTTTATTTTTTTATTAAATCGTATTTGATAAATACAAATATTTGACAAACTTAAAAATTTATTTTCTAATATTCGTAATTTTGTTTTATAATTGTTAGATATGTTTTCTTTTCTGGAGTTTTACTTAGTTAATGATATATAAAATTTTAAACTAAATATTACTATTTTTAAAATAACATTAAATACTTTTAAATTTTAAAATTCTATTTTATTCTTAACATCTAACATTAATATTGATATCAATTTAAAATTATGTAATCAATTACAATCCATTTAAAATTCTATCTTTTTAATCAATTTAGAATATGAATAAAAAAAATATTTTCACCTATTTTTTACTGAATATACATCTATAATATAGATTTCAATGATTGCTAATATATATTTATAATTTAGATTATGGTTATTTAATAATATTCTTATATATGATTGTGAATTCATATTTCTAGCAATTCATATCAACATTAAACAATATATGAACAATTATAACAATCTAACACAATCTATTGAATGATTAAGAGAAGAATATTACATTTGGTTCATGGCTTTCTTGCAAAGCAAACTTCTATTCTCTCTCTAGATCCGTATCCACTTTCTATTCTTGTCCGATCGATTTATTCTATTATTCCACTTCCTATTTATACTCAAATATAACAATTGAATATTTACAAAACACACCCTAGAACTAATACAATATATTGTTTTCAACTCTATATATAATTGTATCCAACAATCTCCCCCTTAGAGATGAAAACAATTTTCAATTAAAGTCTTGTTCAGGTTAACTCTTTTCTTGAGTCTTTTTCTTTTCTTTGATCTCTTCTGAGTCTTCAAATCTCTGTCTCTCTTCTCTTCATCTGTGAATCTTCAGATAAAATATCCTTTATTTGTTTCTCTCTGATCTTCACATCTCTTCTTCTTTGATCTACTCTTTTCTTGTAAGCACACTCCCCCTTGAATCTTGAATATCTTTTAGCTTGATAAGTTGTTGCAATTGTCTTCAGTTGTCTTCAATCTACTCAACCGTTGTTTCTGAAATTCAGCTTTTCTCCCCCTCATGATGATCATAAAAAAAATTATGAACATCATGCAAAAACTTCAGAAACATTAATTCAATGGAATTACAGTAGAAGAAATACAACAACAATTACAACTCAGAAATTATTACAAATTGATTTTCTCCCCCTTAAACTGATATCCTCTCCCCCTATACAAAACAAATTTATCTCACTCCCCTTCAAAATGATACTTTTGATTAACAGAACAAAACAAAGCTTTTCAACTTTGTGGAAAATGAAACACATTCATTAGTGAAATAACGAGTCCAGGTCCACATAGGATTCCTGTTTGCACAATAGACAATATCTATGTGACCTACTTTCAGCGCTGGCGTGATATTAACACTGGTAGGATTTCCAAATAGTCATCGTGAAATCCTTTATCATGAAAGAATCACTCGTATTTGTTCCGGCTTAGTCACTTTGGACTAGCAGTTTATAGTCACGCAGACTGTTAGACTCGATGTGTCCTAAAAGTGTATATAATCAGCTCTAGACACAATGTGCATCAAATGAAGTTGGAGACCGGAGCAACTGTCTTCCTTGTTTCAATATCAATAATATCCAAATGACATATCGATAGAAATGTGCTATATCTCCGTGATTATTGAAACAGAAATCTTTTGAGAGATAACTGAGTAGTTGGTGGGGTTAAGTGCATGCGTCACTGGGTCCATGACGTCTTTTTCAATATCAAGTCACCTAGGGCTTGATAGATTATGTGGATTACCCAGCTGACACAGTGTAGGATAGGATTATCTTTTCTTCAAATCCTTTCTCAACTCTCAGCTCTCAGCTTTTTTCAACCTAGCTCCCTCCGGCTCACTTTTCAGAATTAAAATCAGTCAGCTTTATACGAAAAGCATGATCTGATGCACCACCATTTCCTTTCAATATCAATATCCCTCTCATTTACATTTTATCTCTGCTCGACCCTGTCAGTATCCCGTGATAACTGACACTTCTCAACTAATAAACCTAAAGAACCCTCACCCACACAAACTATAGATGGTTTGCTCCTTGGGTAGGTCTTCCGGTTCTGGTTAGACCATAGAAGCGAAATTTATGCCTATCACTCAGATTGGTGCATAATCGGAGTCAGCAGAAAGATTTTCGGTAATCATGTGATATCGGAGATTATATTCATATAATTTGGGAGATATCAGATTGAAATGGAAATTCTGATATATGATATGAGAAGAATCAGATTTTCTTGAAAGATTTAGCACATGGGAGATAACGGGAGAATCCAGTATAAATTGGAAGCATTGTAACAAAGAGAATCTCAGAAGAAATGAGATTATGAAAATCAAAGAGATTAGATCAATCAATTAATCTCAATGATAGATTCAGAGATTCATAAAAAAATTTATTTTCAGCTCAAAAACTCTTTTTATGTGTGTATCAAATATTTTTGTGAAAAATCACACACCGTTTTTGAAAAATGTCATCGTCAAAGTTCGTCTGAAACTCCCCCTGGAAATAAGCAGACACAGTTAGTCAACTCATAGAAATGAAACAAAGAGCAAAAAATTATAAAAATAAAACTCCCTATTTGTCAATTCAGCATCAGAGTTGAATGCAGGGCAGGAATTCCAGAAAGATTCGTCTTTCAGAATCGGGTTCTAATATGAAGTGATTAGAAGCCATTTGTCGCATAAGCTTGGGTTTCAGTCTGAAGTAACTGAAAATCATTGTCTCTGGTTCATTGAAGTCCGGGTTCTAGTCTGAATTTAACTAGAAACCAATTTTGAGTTGAAGCACGGGTCTTGACCTGAAGTAATCAAGAGCCTATTGAAATGAAGAACGGGTCCTTATCTGGAATGATAAGAAACCTATAACCTGCAAAATTTAAGATGTCTTTGGTATCCAAACAGATTTGGATCCAGACTTGTTAGCGCTCTTGGGTACCCATTTCAAAACAGGTTTTGGTACCCACTTGTACTTGGGTTTAGGTACCCATTGCATGTTATAACTATCAGCTTCTCTTTCAAACGCAGAAAACAAATTTCTTTGAGTATGAGAAAATTGAATATCTGAATTTCTAAAGAAACTTGAATATGAATGATCAGAATTTTGCGAATTCTTCTTTTTGAAAAACTGTCCGGTTCTTGCCTGTTTCTGATAATACTTGGTATTTTTCTGTGAAACTGTTTTCTGATTAGAATGACCAGTATTTTCAGAAACTTTAAGAAAATTTGACTTCGAAGATTCACCGGTGTAAATCTTGACCGGAAGTTGTTCAACAATTTTATCTTTGCCGCTGTGTATCTTTAACAGATACTTAAGTTTAAGATCTGAAGAAGAATCAAACTTAGCAGAGTTAGTTAGATTCACTTCACTTTCAGAAGACAAACCAGAGTGATCAACATTGGATTTTAAACACACTGAAGAAGGGGTCTTAACCTTTGACTTAGTTGACGAAGTAAACACATGTAATTGTTTTGTAAGATGAAGTATCTGGTCTTCCAAACTTTTGATAATGACTAAATTTGAATTTCTGTCATGATCAAATGATTGGTAATCAGATTTAAAAGATTGTTCTTTGATTACGAACATTTGTCTTTCATCTTCAAACAATTCAGATTTTGATTTAAAATCTTGTTCTTTAAGTAAGAACTCATGTCTTTCCTTCGCAATCAAAGCTTTAGTTAAAGACAACTCTTGTTGAAGAACAAAAAATTCTTCATTTTTGTTTAAAATACAATTCTGACCAGTTTGTTTTGTCTTAGAAAGTGTAACTTCAAGATCCTTAACTTTCTTGTAAAGATCAGATCTTTCAGGCAAAAGATATTTCAGTTGAGTTGCATTCTGAAAATTTTCTTGTTTCAGCTCATCAAGTTCTTTAAGTAATTCAGATATTTTCAATTGATGAGCACAACTCTCAGAGTTTTGTTTTTCTTTTAAGCTTTGAATTTCTTCATTCAATATTTGTACGTCACGTAACGCCAAATGTTTATCAGTATTTAACTGAATGAGAATGTCGTAATTGTTCTTACGAATCTTTTCAGATTCAGCAAGTTTGGCAATCAGCTCAGACTTTGAAAATTTTTCATATTCCATTATGAATTGCAGAGAAATTGAATCTTCCAAGATCTTTTATGGAGAAACTGAGTGAATTCTGATAAAACTTTGAGAATTATATCTAAAAATGATAACTTGTGAAAAATCAGCTCTGAAATGACTTTTTGACGTTGAAATTTTAGATTTTCTGTAGAAAAATGGCCGTAACTTTTTTCTGGAGTGGAATTAGGCCTCGAAAATTTACCGAACCGGCTATGCCGGTTCTAGAAATGTAGATCTCTTATCAAGCTTCGATTTGACGTATGGTAGGCCTTCTAACGATGTTCCAGTCAAAAGTTATGACCAATTTAAGCAGCTAAGGTCAAATAGTCAAACTCGAATGATAAAAGAATGAAACTCGAATGGTTATGACTGAAACTCAAATGAATGATAAAACTCGAATGATTAAGTATGAAACTCGATTGATTAAGTATAAAACTCGATTGATTAAGTATGAAACTCGGATGAAGCTTATTGAATCTCGAATGAAGAATGATTCAACTCGAATTACACTGTGCTCAACTCGAATGAAACATGAAGTTTCTCGATTGATGCTTTGATCAACTCGAATGAAACATGAAGTTTCTCGATTGATGCTTTGATCAACTCGAATGATAAAGGATTAGAACTCGAATGAATAAGCCTAAAACTCGAATGATAATATCTTGCAACTTGAATGATACAGCTTGAAACTCGACTAATGAGGCTTGAAACTCGGTCAATGAAGTGATAAACTCAAATGATACTTGATGAAACTCGATTACCACTTTATAAAACTCGATTGAAGCTTTGATCAAACTCGAATACTTCTTTGTAAAACTCGATCAAAGCTATGAACATAGAGATGCCCGAGTTTTAACAAAATATTTCAAAAATCAAGTTCAAAAAATCCAATTTTCAACAAAAATCCACAAATTGATTCCAGATTAAAATCGAAGCTGCGGTTTTCACACACAAACACTTTTTGTGAAAACAACTTGACCAATTTCAGATTAAAATCCAAAAATCGATCAAAAACCTCAAGAACACACACTTTTTCAAAAATTCAGTAAAATCCAAATTAAATCTTGTGTGTTTGAAATTAAAATCTGATGTTTATCACAATAGATTCGACTTTAAATGCTCCACCTTCGTTCCAATTTTCACTTCAATTCATCCACAAAATCAAAAACCTCAATTAATTTTCTGTTTTCGAAAAACTTGATGTAACAGTGTTCGAAAAAAATGAAAATTCAGATTCAAAATTCAATCAATTTAATCCATATTAGGCTCTGATACCAATTGTGAATTCATATTTCTAGCAATTCATATCAACATTAAACAATATATGAACAATTATAACAATCTAACACAATCTATTGAATGATTAAGAGAAGAATATTACATTTGGTTCATGGCTTTCTTGCAAAGCAAACTTCTATTCTCTCTCTAGATCCGTATCCACTTTCTATTCTTGTCCGATCGATTTATTCTATTATTCCACTTCCTATTTATACTCAAATATAACAATTGAATATTTACAAAACACACCCTAGAACTAATACAATATATTGTTTTCAACTCTATATATAATTGTATCCAACAATAAATACCATTTTTCATATCATAATTATAAATAAAAATAAAATTTGAATCTAAAAAGTGCATTTTATAATATGGAGTATTTATTATAAAATGATTATTCCAGACAGTTTTTTATCTGAATATTTATTTGTTCTAATCAAAATATAATAAATTTAATAATATTTTTCATTAAAATGTTGTATTTAAATATAAAATCCTGTAATTTTTAAAAATGATTGTTCATTCTACTGGAAAATGTTATTGAATATCAAATATACTTACAATTTTAAGATATTATATTATTATTATTTTCTAAAAGTTTAAACAAACTGTTGTAGTTTCATACAATTATAATTCTAAAATAGTTTTAAATAATTTATTTTCATCTAAAGCAATTTAAATTATATATATTAAAACTTTATCTTTTAAAAAATATTTCTAAAGAAGTGTACTATATGGATTTACTTATGATTGGCTAATAAAATTTATGCAATTCAACTATGTAAAAGCTAAATACCAATCAATATTTTATAACTTTTGTATATTTTTAATAATACAAAATGATTTCCATATGAATATTTGATTTTATTGGATTCAAATGAGGTGATAATAATACACCAATAAATGTCATAAAACGGACCGGGATGCAATAACACTTATTAAAATTTCGTATTAACTATGTTTATCCTACTATCATGACTTTTACATTAATATTTTATATGATCTCAAAAAATTTATCTATACCATTTTAGCATGAATGTTTTATTATTTTTGTAATAATAGTTTATTATTATATACAGATTTTAAAATATTTATTCATTAAAAATACTCATGTAATACTGATAGATTAATCATGATTGTTAAGTTAAATATGTAATTTAGATTAGTCAATGTATCATTATTGTAATTAGTGAAAGTATAGGGACTAGAATAGTCAAATAGATGAACCGAAAGGGTGTGTCTCTTCATGAATAGACACAACTATTCGAATAGGTTCCATGAAAGGTTGCGTCTTTTCATCGCACCTCTTAGTAGTTTATAAATAGGAACCTTAATCAAAATTTGTAAATGTGTGAATTCGATGTTATGTTAATAAATATCAAGTTTTGATTATTCGATCCTGTGCAATTTCGTTTATCAAATAGATCCCCTTTCCCAACATTTGGTATCAGAGATCACGGTTAAGATTAAACCAGAATCATCATTTACCAATTACCAATTATTAGCAGACCACGAATTACACCAGAAGGTGATTTAGAGAAGAATCATCATTGATACAACAGGCGGCAGAACATCAGAAGTGTTCTACAAACAACCGGCACCAATTCATCCACGTTTTTTCCCTGATTTCAAATTAGAATTGAAATCAAAAATACCTAACAGTAGGCTATCCATAAAACCGAAGGCAACAGATTCAAGGCAACGAAGATTTTCAGAAAAACAGTAAGCCCCTATCGAAAGTTCATATTGTAAACCCTAGAATTTCATAGTTTCATATTGAATCGAAGGCAACAAGAATCAGAGAGATAGAACCTGATTCCAGAAGGCACCACCGTAGAAGTTGTTCCACAGAAATAGTGCCATCACCGTAGGAGAAAACCCACAGGTAGAACCACCATCACAGTGCCACCACCGCAAGATTAAACCTACGGACCAAAAACCATCACCATAGGAGAAACCCACGGACAGAAACCATCACCATATTGCCATCACCGTAGGAGAAGACCCACGGGCAGAACCACCACCGCAGAAACAACACGGGCAGAACCACCATCACAGAACCAACACCGCAAACCCACCGTTACAGAACCACCACCGTAGAACCACCAATCGCCACCATCAAATAGAGGCAACGATTAGGGTTCTTAGATTTTCCCCAAATCAGAAACAGATCCGAGAATAGCCATAGCCACCGATTCGAAATAAACCATCGGATAAACAGAAGTTAGGGTACACCGATTCAGAAAAGGGTTGCAACGATTCAACAAGAAGAAGAGTCGTCGATTGACAATAGGGAAACACACACCGCTTGAAAAGAGAAGAAACAACGTTTCTGTAAGAAACGTTTCACAAAGAACACTGTGAAGAAAAGAGGAGAGAGTTCGAGAGAGTCCAGATAGAAGGAAGCCCAACTCAAACCCACAGATTGCATTCAAAGATCCAGATCAGGATCCAAACAAATAAACAGCCCAACAAAAGGTTAGGTATTATTTTAATACCTTATTTTTAATTTTATTAGTAGAAAATAAAATTAAATAAAACCTTAGTTTAATTTTATTATAACGTAAGTTATAATAAAATTAGGTTTCAGAAAATAAATTATAACGTAACTTATAATTTATTATTGTTTTAAAATTTTATAATATAATTTATAAAGTTTTAAAATAGTGATACTTATAAAAATTAACGCACGAAGTATTACTGCTCTTTGATATAAATTTTAAATTTTAAAGTTTATAGTTTTTCTTTAAAATTTTATTCTGTCATTTAATTTTAATTAGTGACAAATTTTTATTTTAGTTCATTTTTATAATACGGCCAATTATAATTTTGAATCAAATAAGAAAAACAGATAAAGAGTCAAATAAAATTTTAGACTTAAGAAATAAGCCTAAAATTTGAAACCAGAAAATTTAGACTTAAAAGCCTAAATTATTGTAGAAAGAATTTTATAAATAGAATTTATAATATTCCAATTTAGACATGGGTGACAAATCAGGACATGATAACAATAGAAAGGAGATAGGAATAGTATCTCACTTTACCTGTCCTATGTTAAAGACAACCAATTACACCATGTAGGCAATTAGAATGCAAGCAATTTTAGAAGCCAATGAATTGTGGGAAATGATTGAACCACAAGAAACAACTGAGGAAGATACTAAGAAGAATAAAACGGCAAGCGCCTACATTTATCAAGCACTTCCAGAAGACCAGTTGTTATTTATCTCAAAGTTTAAGACCGCAAAAGAAGTATGGGATACATTAAAGACAAGACACATAGGAGTAGATCGTGTTCAACAAGCTAGGTTACAAACACTCAAGACAGAATTTGAGATGTTGTATATGAAAGAAAATGAAACAGTAGACTCTTTCATCATGAAGATGACTAGTCTTACTAATAAGGCAGCTAGCCTAGGGTTAACATATGAAGACCCTGTACTCGTTAGAAAATTATTGAACGCAGTACCAGATAAGTTTCTACAGATAGTTGCATCTATAGAACAATACTCAGACCTAGACACAATGAAATTAGATGAAGCTGTTGGCAGACTAAAAACTTTTGAAGAAAGACTGAAACTCAAAAGAGATAAGCATGTTGATAATCAAGAGAGCTTAATGTTCACACAACATGTAGGTAGAAGTCAACACTTTAGAGGACGTGGTAGAAACAGATTTAACCACTCACGAGGTAGAGGGAATAATAGATTCAGATCAGACAGAAAGAATCATGAACCCTCACAAAGTAATTTCAAGAAAGAATACAATAGCAACACAAAGAAATTTACTCCTGACATGAGTAAAGTTCAATGCTATAAATGTAAGAAGAATGGACATTATGCATCCAAATGTCCATAGATAGGTCAAAACTCAGAACAGTCACACCTGATAGAAGAAGACCTAGAACCAACATTGCTTATGGCAACCATAGAAGAACACCAACAAATTTTATTGAATGAAGAAAACTTAGAGCCAAGAAGGTTACCTATAAACAATGAGGATACATGGTGCTTAGATAATGGAGCTAGTAACCATATGACAGGAATTAAGAGTCATTTCAACGAACTTAATGAAATGAATACTGGAAAAGTAAGATTCGGAGATGGGTCGTACATAGAGATCAAAGGGAAAGGATCTATACTTTTAGAATGTAAGAATATGGAACAAAGAATAATATCACAAGTATATTATATACCAAACCTTACTAGCAATATATTGAGTCTAGGACAACTCACAGAAAACGGATGCAGAGTAGTAATGGAAGGAAACTTACTACACTTATACGATTCAAGTAACAAAATACTCTTGAGAGTAAAAAGATCAAAGAATCGTTTATACAAAGCAGACCTAAGATTAGGAAAGCCTGTATGCCTATTAAGCAACTTGCAAGATGAAGCATGGCTTTGGCATGCAAGATTAGGCCACTTGAACTTTAATTCTTTAAAGTCAATGGCATCAAAGAACTTAGTTCAAGGAATACCCAATATTAAGAATAAGACAAGTATATGTGATATATGCTTAAAAGGAAAACATATCAGAACTTCATTTCCACAACAAACCCTGGCAAGATCAGAAATACCATTAGAGTTAGTCTATGGAGATTTATGTGGTCCTATATCACCACCTACACCATCAGGAAAGAGATACATATTTTTACTAGTAGATGACTACTCAAGATATATGTGGGAATATTTTTTAAGTTCAAAAGATGAAGCAATTGAATTCTTCAAGGAATTCAAATCAAGGGTAGAAAATGAATACAGAACTAAGATGAAGATTTTTAGAACAGATAGAGGAGGAGAATTCACTTCAGGTGATTTCCTAAAATATTGTAAAGACAATGGCATATTAAGACAGTTAACTGCACCATACTCACCACAACAAAATGGAGTTGTTGAACGTAGAAATAGAACTATACTTTCAACAACAAGATGTATGATGATATCAACAAACATGCCCTAGAATTTTTGGGCAGAAGCAGTTAGACATGCCATATATATCCTAAATTGTACACCTACTAAGTCTTTAGAAGATATTACTCCATATAAAGCCTTAAAGGGAAGGAAACCAGACCTAACACACCTTAGGATTTTTGGTTGCATAGCATATGCAAAAGTACCTTCTCAACACTTAACTAAGTTAGATGATAGAAGCAAACAAATGATATACCTTGGAACAGAACCTGAATCAAAATCATATCGCTTGTTTAATCCAGAAACGAAGAAGATTTGTGTAAGTAGGGATGTAAAGTTTAAAGAAGATGAAACATGGAATTGGGAGGAATACACAAAGGAATTTGATTTAGAAGAACCTGAGTGGAGTGATTTTACTGTTGAAACCCGACAAGTCATAGAAACAGAAACACAACCAGAAAATATCCCTCACACTCAAAATGAAACAACCTCACCAAGATCACATTCACCAGAAACAAATAATGAAACTCACACCCCTCAACAAACCAATACACCTATACATAGCCTAGATACAACATCATGCCCAGATACAACATCATCTCCAGACTCAAGGATTGATCATGTACCTATAAGAGGATACAGACCTTTAAGTGATATATATGAAGAGTTATTATTAGTTGAAGATGAACCTAGAAACTACAAGGAAGCAGCACTAGATAACAAATGGATTGAAGCTATGAAAGCAGAGATTGATTCTATCACCAAGAACAATACATGGAGATTAACCACTTTACCTAAGAATCATAAAGCAATAGGCTTGAAGTGGATATTTAAGACAAAGAGAAATGCCAATGGAGAAATAGTTAAACACAAGGCAAGATTAGTAGCAAAAGGATACATACAGGAACATGGCATAGACTTTGAAGAAGTCTTTGTACCTGTAGCCAGAATTGAGACAATACGACTGATATTAGCACTGGGACGTACACCATTTAGATGTAAAATCAACATTTTTACAAGGAGATTTACAAGAGGAAGTATATGTTTCACAACCAGAAGGTTTTATACAACCAAGACATGAAGGAAAGGTTTATAAACTCGCTAAAGCTCTATATGGTCTTAGACAAGCACCACGAGCATGGTACACAAAGCTAGATAAGACCCTGAAAGAGTTAGATTTTAGCAAGTGTGCGTTAGAACAAGCTGTTTACACAAGAACAACCAAGTCGTCAATATTATTGATAGGAGTATATGTAGATGAGTTGATAATCACTGGAACACCAAGACAAGAGATAGATTCATTCAAAGATCAAATGAAGGATAAGTTTGAGATGAGTGATCTCGGCTTATTAGCATATTATTTAGGAATTGAAGTTATGCAAAGTTATGGCAAAATTTCAATAAAGCAAACAGCCTACGCAAATAAGATACTCAAAGATGCAGGAATGTTAGACTGCAATGATGCAAAAATACCTATGGAACCAGGACTCAAATTGACAAACCTTACAGAAGGAACTTATGTAGATGCTACTGAATATCGAAGCATAATTGGATGTTTACGATATTTACTACATACTAGACCCGACTTAAGTTACACAGTTGGATTACTTAGTCATTTTATGCAAGAGCCTCAAGAGCAACATATGAAAGCTATCAAGCAAATATTAAGGTACATCAAAGGAACAAATATCTTATGAATACAAAGGAGGAAACAATATAGAAGGTTATAGTGACAGCAGTTATGGTATTAATACACAAGAAGGAAAAGGAACAACATGAATAGTTTTCTACTTTGGAAACTCACCAATTAGCTGGAGTACACAGAAACAAGGAACAATAGCATTATCATCATGTGAATCAGAGTTTATTGCAGCAACAGCAGCAGCAACTCAAGCAATATGGTTAAAGAGATTACTTAGCAAGATTACAAATACTGAACAACAATAGATCAAGATTTATGTTGATAACAAATCAGCAATAGCCTTAATGAAGAATCCAATATTTCATGGAAGAAGCAAACACATTGACACCAAGTACCACTTCATCAGAGAATGTGTTGAAAGAGAAGATTTGATAGTCGAGCACATCAACGGAGAAAAATAAAGAGCTGACATACTTACAGAAGCACTACCAAGAATCAAGTTCGTCACAATGAGACAACTACTTGGAGTTGAAGACTTATCAAGCAACAATCAAGATTAAGGGGGAGAATGATAGATTAATCATGATTGTTAAGTTAAATATGTAATTTAGATTAGTCAATGTATCATTATTGTAATTAGTGAAAGTATAGGGACTAGAATAGTCAAATAGATGAACCGAAAGGGTGTGTCTCTTCATGAATAGACACAACTATTCGAATAGGTTCCATGAAAGGTTGCGTCTTTTCATCGCACCTCTTAGTAGTTTATAAATAGGAACCTTAATCAAAATTTGTAAATGTGTGAATTCGATGTTATGTTAATAAAGATCAAGTTTTGATTATTCGATCCTGTGCAATTTCGTTTATCAAATGGATCCCCTTTCCCAACAAATACATGGGTCAATAATCTAGTATATCTAGATTCTAGAAAGTGCTTATTAACTCCTATAAATACGTTCCTCTCTTCCTAATCCAGAATCAAACACTTTGTTAATTTACAGCTTCAGCCAAGCAGCATTCAATTCATTCAAAATGGTTAAAGCAATTAGAGTTTACGAACATGGTGGCCCTGAGGTTCTTCTTCTTCTTCGATATTCTTCTTCTTCCTTTTGTTAATTAGAAGAAAAAAATGCATGTATATGTTTAAAATCTATATCGTATATATGTTTCATCAGTCTTCAAATCATTTCGGTTATAGTTGAATCTAGTTATGATCCTTTACTCTATCTATATACCTATAGAGAATTAATGTTTGATTATAAACTTACTTGTTGCAGGTAATGAAATGGGAGAATGTGGAATTAGGGGAACCAAAAAACGGAGAAATTAAACTGAAAAACAAGGCGATTGGGATAAACTATCTGGACGTTTATATGCGTAAAGGCCTGGTCGATGATTTTGCTCCGCCATTGCCCTTCACGCCAGGTATTTCAGATTTCTGTACTAAACATGATATATAGTTGGAACTTAAGTAAAATTTCTTTCAAATTGAAGGTATGGAGGCTGCTGGAGTTGTGATAGAGATCGGCCCTGGAGTCACCACCTTCAAAGTTGGAGATCTTGTGGCATATGCAGGCTTCCCGGTATGTGCTTACGCCGAAGAACAGATTCTTCCTGCAGATAGAGTTGTACAAATTCCACCTTCAATCGATCCTATTATTGCAGCTTCGGTTCTCTTCAAGGGATTAACCGCTGAAGTTCAGGTCCGCCGTTGCTTTAAGGTGATTGAAATTTAAATCTGTTTTTGGGATCCTATATCTGCAGCAAACAATGTTGTCGGTGACTTTGTAGTTATAATTTGAAAACAGGTTGAACCTGGGCATACGATCCTGGTTCATGCAGCCGCGGGTGGGGTTGGATTGTTGGTGTGTCAATGGGCAAATGCACTTGGAGCCACTGTTATCGGAACCGTTTCAAACAAAGCGAAGGCGGTGCAAGCAAAAGAAGATGGTTGCCACCATGTCATTATCTACAAAGAAGGAAACTTTGTTGATCGTGTTATGGAGATCACATCAGGAAAAGGGGTTGATGTAGCCTAGGATTCTATTGGGAAAGACACATTTGAGGTAATATATATATATATATATATATAGAGGGAGGTTCCATTGAGAACTTTTGTGCATCGAGGCACAAAAGAACCTCCACTGGCCCTTGGATGAAAATAATGTGTGGGCTAGATCAAATGACAAAAGGGTAATTAAATAGAAAGTTTTATGCATCAAGTGCACGTAATGAAATTCGCGGAGGGGTAAAACATGAATTATGCAATCCTTATTTAATTATTACACTTCCAAAATTAACAAAATTAATAAAAATTCAAAATACATGCATATCGTTCATCTCTTCATGCATATCGTTCATGTCTTCCAAAAATAAATCATGCATATCGTTCATCTCTTCCAAAATCAAAATACATCATAATACAAACATGAATCGTTCATACAAACATAAATCATGCATATCGTTTATCTCTTCCAAATATTAAGAGGGGCTAAGATATAGAGAGAAAGATGGAGTGGTTTTAGGAAAGAAGTTAATGGTGATTTTCATATGAAATTTAGCTATTAATTATCTTAAAAACATTTAAGTTCAAAAATAATTTCCATAAATTTAATATCCCCTAAATGCCCTTTGTGCACTCTTGGTAGATAGTTCGATGCACAAAAGTTCTCAATGGTGCCTCGATGCACAAAAGTTCTCAATCGAACCCCAATCTATATATATATATATATATATATATATATATATATATATATATATATATATATATATATATATATATATATATATATTATGGTTTAAGATCTTGATCTAAAACGTTTGTGTTTCGGGTATCGTTATTGATCGAATCTTTGTTATTGAAGGGATCGATAGCGTGCTTAAAATTTCGTGGATACATTGTTTCATATGGGATGGCATCGGGTTCACCAGACCCTCTAAGATTCAAATTAATTTATGAGAAATCATTGTACTTTACTGTACCATCGGTGATGCTTTACACACAAGCACGAAACGCCTTGTTGCTGTAACACCCTACTTTTTACGACTAATGCAACATAGGACTTACAGTCCACATCATCAAATCATAGGCAATGTCATCAAGGGTTAAACAGCTAATTACTACTAAATATCAACATCAGACATAAGGTAGCACAAGACGGGGACCAACCCTCGCCAGTAACGTCAGACAACCACAACAGAAGTAAAGGTTACAGTCATCCAGAAGGCACTGGCTAATAAGTCAAACCATAAAACATCAAGACTACTTACGAAAGTAGTCACTAACTACTATCCACGTGGCGGGTCTCGGCTACTGCCCGCTGTGTCCCTAGCCTCAGTCCTCGCACCTGAGATCCACTGTTAAAACAACAGTCAGCGAAGAGTTGGTGAGTTACTATAAACAACGTTAAAACAGTTTATAAAATAGTTAGCACAATATAACGACTCAACATGCGTTAGGCCTCAACTGCCTGACGCCTCATCGGGAGCGACCCGGCATAGCCTGCATAGCCCACTCCACAAAGTAGTGGGTTGTCAGGACCTCTGGGTTGGGAATGACACAACAGGCCTCTCTACTCTGCGCACCACACCAGTACGCGTAATCCACGTGCTCTGCTCTGTGTTAACAAGTGTCAACGTATAAAAGGATCCACACCGGATCTGGATATAAACAACAAAATAAGTAACTCACCTGAAGCACGACTACAACCTCGCTACCAATTTCAGTCTCTACAAAGTCCAGGCTTAGCTACGAAATCCTGGCAACAATAAATACAACTACACTGTAACGACTAACTACCGAACTCATAACGACTATACTATTAGATTCACTAGCTCAACATAATCAACAAGCCAACACACACGAGCGCGGCCAGGAGCGCGGCCGTGATCGTGGTCGCGGGTTCCTCATCGCGGCCAGCCATCGCGGGCGCGATGACCCCGCGCTGCCCCTCTTGTCGCGGCCGGGCTCATCCGAGCACGCCCGTGCTCGTCCGACCCGCGACTAACGTCTCGGTCGCGTTCCACTACCAGCGACCACCCTTAACCGCCTCATCCTGATCGCGGGCGCGACCAGGGGAGCGTGGGCGCGATGCGGCGACGAACAGAGCAGGTTATGCTATGTCTTTCATATACTACGGGATTCATTTTTAATCCCGTTTTCATACAATTCAGGGGTTATAGTCCAACCCCAACACATGCTAACTACTTAACATATCGTCTTAACTAAATTGAACGCGAATTACTAACCTCAACGCGTTCCTTCCTTCTCGAATTTGAGCTACGGCTTGAAGAGATGATGGTGATGATAATTCCTCGGTTTGTGGCTGCTGAAGCTCTTCCTTTGGTTCCCTCCTTGATTCCATCTGAACACACACACATATATGCACTTGTTTTTGGTAGTGAAGTGAAGGAAAAGGAAGTCTAATGCGATATATATACGTTCCCGGTCCCGAACTCAATTAAAACGGGTACGATACTCATTAATCACTAGGTACACACCCGTTAATCCAATTAATTCCCAAATTAACACCTCGGGTTTGGAATGTTAATTAACCCATTAAAACAACCCCAAACCCACAATTACCACTAAATCGGTTATTACCTCAACCGATTAAAATTACACGTAATGGCAATATACTTATCAATTCACGTGCAATTAATCAATTAAAATCCACCAACTCGATAAAACAATTCTCAAGGCCAATAAATAAATTACACGTACCTGCTGCTAGATTCCGGGTGTTACAAATCCTCCCCTCTAGAACTGATCCCGTCCTCGGGATCTTAACTCAGGTGAACAGATGCGGATAACGCTGTCGCATGTCCGCCTCGGACTCCCAGGTGGCACTGGAACCCTTATGGTATCGCCACTGTACCAATACTAGTGGAATCTCCTTTTTCCGCAATTTATTCACTTTATGATCCAGAATAGTCTCGGGATGCTCAACGTATCTCAGCTGCTCATCTACCTCAATCTCTGCCATGGGAACCGTTTCCTCATGCGGGGCCAAACATCGTCGCAGGTAGCTAACATGGAAGGTAGAATGTACCCCACGCAACTCTGGAGGCAACTCTAATCGGTAGGCCTGCGTGCCTACTCGCTCAACTATACAGAACGGCCCAATAAATCTCGGACTGAGCTTGCCTCGCTTCTGGAATCGAATCACACCCTTCCACGGGGATACCTTCAGTAGTACCCACTCGCCCACATTAAACTCTAACTCTTTGGTCCTCTTATCGGCATAGCACTTCTGTCGACTCTGAGCCATTTGTAATCTCTCTCTGACTACTGCTATCTTTTCACTCGTCTGCTGGATGATCTCAGGACCTGTAATCTCTTTCTCCCCCACCTCGGTCCAACACACAGGAGTGCGACACTTACGACCGTATAATGCTTCAAACGGAGGCATCTTGATGCTGGAGTGGTAGCTGTTATTATAAGCAAATTCAACTAACGGCAAATGCGAATCCCAACTACCACTGAAATCCACCACACAGGCTCGTAACATATCCTCCATCGTTTGAATCGTACACTCAGACTGGCCGTCCGACTGGGGATGATAAGCAGTACTCATCTGGACTCGAGTACCTAATGCCCGCTGCAAACTCTGCCAGAAGGTAGACGTGAATCGAGCATCTCTATCGGAAACTATCGAGGCTGGAACTCCATGTCGGGAGACAATCTCATACAAATAAACTCGAGCGAGCTGCTCCAACGTATAAGTCTCCCGGATCGGTAGAAAATGCGATGTCTTCGTAAGCCGATCTACTATCACCCATATCGCATCATACCCACGTGGAGTCCACGGTAACTTCGTAACGAAGTCCATCGTGATATGCTCCCAACTCCACTGAGGAATTTCTAACGACTGTAAACGGCCATGGGGCTTCTGGTGCTTGGCCTTTACCTGCAGGCAAGTCAGACAACGCTCAACGAACTCAGCTATATCTCGTTTCATACCGGGCCACCAATATAACACACAGAGATCCTGATACATCTTCGTACTGCCAGGATGAATCGCAAGGCGACTTATGGGAATATTCCAAAATCAACTGTCGTGCATCACCGGCCCTAGGAACCCAAACTCGACCCTGTCTCACATATAATCCTCGAGAGTCAGTCTCGAACTCCTGTAACTGACCCAAAATGTGCTCCCTCCGGTGGTTCTCTGCACGCATCCCGATGGCTTGTGCCTCTCGAAGCCTCTCTATCAGGGTAGACGTCACCTCGACTCTGTAGTTACGGGTTCGGTTCGAAGATCCGCGCTCTTTTTGACTGAGCGCGTCTGCCACCACATTTGGCTTACCCGGGTGGTACTAAATGTCACAATCATAATCCTTGATCAACTCTAGTCCCCGCCTTTGCCGCATATTCAGGTCACGCTGGCTGAATAAATACTGGAGACTCTTATGATCAGTAAACAAGGTGAACGGAACTCCGTACAGATAATGGCGCCAAATCTTCAGCGCAAACACGATAGCTGTCAACTCTAAATCATGGGTCGAATAATTCCTCTCATAGTCCTTCAACTGACGAGAAGCATACGCAATCACTCGGCCCCTCTGCATCAATACACATCCTAACCCTGTCCCCGAAGCATCAGTGTACACGACAAAATCACTGGTGCCTTCAGGCAGGGCTAATACCGGAGCCTGACACAATCGGCGCTTCAGCTCCTCGAACACAAATTCCTGATCCTCAGTGTAACATCCCGATTTTCAATTATATGTAATTTACAATTTATTTGGATTTAATGGTTGTATTATTGGATGATTATATTAATTTAAGCAAATTATGATCACAAAATTTATAAATAAAAAAATACAAAGTGAAGGGTATAAAGTGCAATTAGGGGAAAGTGGGTCGAAATATAATAAAAGATGGAAAAGCCTTTCACTTTTCAAAATCCTCTCTCTCTCTCTCTCTCTCTCTCTACTCTCTCTCTCTCACCGGTTTCTCTCATCTCTCTCTAACTCTCGGCTTTAATCCAAGGAAACAAGAAATCATCAAATTAGAGTGCAAAAATCTGGATTCAAGTAGCATTTGAGGAACTATAATTACTACAAGCTTCAAATCAAGGTAAACATCATTCAATATTTCGAAATTTTGATGTCTTGGTTCGGTTTTTATAAGAACCGATTTTTAAGATTTAGGATGCAAATGTTTATGCATGTTGAATGTTTTTATGGATTAGTTTAAATCTAGTATTGATGATGCAACATACAAAATTTCAGATTCAGATTCATATTCTAAGTATGATTTCAAGATATGTGTGTGTTTTAGTGTGTGTGTTCATCGAAGACTTGTAGAAAAATGGACACAAATGGGTTGTTTTGGTATACAAATGTTATGATATAAGTTGAAATAGTGTATTTAAGCTCACATTTACAATATTAGACTCAGAAACATGTAAAATGGTCAAAAACGTAAATCTGTAAAATATTGGAAAATATTACCAAGTATGAACTCGGTCCGGATCCATCCGAATTCGGATCCGTACCCAGTTCGCATCTGTTCATCTATTTTGCACCATAGTGACTTCGGACCCCCATACTCAATTCGGATCTGTCCAATTTCGAACCAAAGACCCCACTTCGGATCAAACCCAATTCGGATCCAACCAATTTCGGACCAGAGACCCATTTCGGACCAATTGTGATTCGGACCATCCGAATTCGGATGTGGTCCGAAATCAACACAATTATACTTAGTTTTCAGAATACAATTTTTTAAGCAATTACTGACACAAATTCACTATTACACTTACATTACAGATCATTGTGGTGTTATCAAAACACACATTGATTCAGAGACAAGTCACACAATACCAATCACTGTGAGTAACAGATTGTCATTCGAACATTTATTGTTTTTGCATTCATGTTTATACATTCAATGGCATGTTCACGTTGTTCATATACTTCATTTGGCACTCATGAAATGATTTGTTGTTATGATGCACACTCGTACTTGACATGAAACACACATGTAGCTTGCGTTCATTTGAAAGTGCATCTATTTACATCATGCTTGCACTGCATGATCATTACTTCATAATCTGATGCGACCTGGATTGGGGCTGACAGCAGGCCACTGTCGGGGACTGATCATCCCACTCGTATCCCATCAGGTTCGGCACATCCCCGATCAGCATTTGAACTGCCAACCCCATGCTAGCAATGCATGGTTTTCACATACACTGAGGCTTACACTGCCGATATTCACATACATGGGGCTTACACTGCCCATGGTTAAGCATTGCTTGTAAAGAAATATTTGTTGTTTGCATAATCTGTTATCTCACTAAGCATTTAGCTTACTGTTGACTCACATTGTTTACAGGCAAAGGCAAGAGTGTAGCGGGACCTTCATCTTAAGCAATCAAATTCTTATCTCGGTGACCTTAGAAGCTAATTGGTACATGGACGATGTAGCTTTGGGGCTGGGAATTTGTTACTATTAAAACAATTATGATGATGTAATAGCTAGACTTAAACACTGTAGACATTTACTTTCATTGCTTTAGTGTGGATTTGCTTAACTCTGGTTTAAGTATTCAATTTCAATTATCATATCATTCATTGGGTTATTTGTTGATCCTGGTGATTCCAATTATAATATCAAAGCAAGAGGGTGTCACAGGTTTTGGTATCAAAGCATTAGTTTGAGGTTACAAGTGTCCGCGAGGACTTGGACTCAAACTTAGGTTATGATATTAGAATGAACTTCTAAGTAATGATCTGAACTAAGATAGGATTGACATGCACACGGGGACACACAAAGGGTAACTGTACACTTAGGACTTACAAATAAATGTTCTAAATATAAGTTGTTATATTTCAGAACATGTCAGGAGACGATATGACTCCTCAACAAATGTTCCAGATGATGCAAGCTCTCATGGAACAGAACAATGAACTGCAATCCAAGCGAATGGCTGAGCAGGCTCAATCATTTGCTGACCAATTAAGGGCCAGAGATGAGGCCGAGGCAAAACGAAAGGCTGATAAGCGAAGGAACAAGGGGCAACAACAGGACGACCAGGGAGAAAGGCAAGATGATACTGGGTCTTCCAACAGATCAAGGGGCTGTAGGTTTAAGGACTTCAAAAGTAACGGGGCTGTTACTTTTGATGGAACTGGAGATCCTGTGACTGCATTGGAGTGGATCACCACCACAGAGAGAACTTTCAGAATCAGCGACTGCGCTGACAAAGACATGGTCCGCTTTGCAACCGCTATGTTTGCAAGGGACGCAGTAATGTGGTGGGATGCTATGACACATGTGTTGACGATGGAGGTAGTGTCACACATGTCATGGAGCGAATTCAAGGAAGTATTCTCTCAGCAATACTGTCCTACTGATGAGAAACGCCGTCTAGAGGCGAAGTTCCTGAACCTGACTCAAGGAACGAAGACGGTTACACAATATGCTGTCGAGTTCACCCGCTTAAGCCTGTTCGCACCACATCAAGTTGACACAGAAGAAAGAAAGATAGCCCGGTTTGAGGCCGGTCTAGACTATGAGATACGCCGAACCATGAGTGGGGTTCGGTATACAACTTTTGCTGGTTTACTGGAGGCTGCTCGAAATGTGGAGCAGATTGTTCTATTATCTGGATACGTCATCGGGTCAGCTGCCGCAACACCAACTCAACCGTCGCCGCCAAAAAGGCAGCGGGAGTCTGGATCTTCCCGATTCTCTCCTCAATCCCATCAACAATCTTCATCACCCAAGAAAGGAAGGGCCTTTTCGGCCAGTTCTGAAATGAGAGACTGCAGGAGGTGCAGGAAATCGCACTCTGGGGAGTGCAAGACTCAGGATATGTATTGCTTCTGTTGTGGGCAGAAAGGCCATCATTGGGAGCATTGTCCTCGAAAAGATGATGCGTGCTACAACTGCCACAGACTTGGCCATTTCTCAAGGGACTGCCCGAAACCCCCACGAGATCAGAATGCTCCACAATCAACAGCAAGATCTTCTGTAGCTTCCACGGCTCGCAGGGATCAATCTCAAAGGGCTCCAACAAGGGCATTTCAAATCACAGCTGAAGAAGCAAAGGATGACCCGGAGGTGGTCACTGGTACGTTCTATGTTAATTCCATTCCTGCACGTATCTTGTTTGATTCCGGAGCAAATCGTTCGTTTGTCTCCACTTCATTTGCTCGTCAATTCAATATGCCTACTTCCAAATTACAATTTGGACTTGACATAGAGACTGCTAGCAACATGTTAGTAAAAGCAGACAAAGTGTATAGGAATTGTACATTGCTTGTAGAAGATGTAGTGTTCAACATAGATCTGATCCCTATGGAGTTCGGGGAATTTGATATCATAGTAGGCATGGACTGGTTAGTTCATAACGAGGCCCAAATCGTTTGCAAGAAAAGAATGATCAAGATTACCACACCCGAGGGCCGAGATATTTGCATATATGGTGACAGACTCAAAGGCGACTTGTGCCTTATTTCAATTGAAAAAGCCCGAAAGCACGTTGCGAAGGGTTGTTCTGCATACTTAGCCTACGCTGTCGATGCAAAGGCTGAAGTTCAATCTCTTTCCACCGTTCCAGTAGTTTCCGAATTTCCAGATGTCTTTCCAGAAGATATCTCGGGATTGCCACCTGATCGTCAAGTGGAATTCCGTATCGACCTCGTTCCCGGAGCTGCTCCAATAGCAAAGGCTCCTTATCGACTAGCTCCTGCAGAAATGCAGGAAATGATGAAGCAGTTACAGGAGCTACTTGACAAAGGCTTTATCCGCCCAAGTTCATCTCCTTGGGGCGCTCCTGTTCTGTTCGTCAAGAAGAAGGATGGCACATTACGTATGTGCATCGACTACAGAGAACTCAACAAAGTCACAATCAAAAACAAGTACCCATTGCCCCGGATTGATGATCTCTTCGACCAGTTACAAGGCGCAAGCTACTTCTCGAAGATTGATCTTCGTTCGGGTTATCACCAACTCAAAGTACTCCCAGATGACATTCCAAAGACGGCTTTCAGAACTCGTTACGGACACTACGAGTTTCTGGTAATGCCATTCGGTCTTACAAATGCGCCGGCTGCTTTCATGGATCTCATGAATCGAGTTTGCCGGCCAATGCTTGACAAATCGGTCATCGTGTTCATCGATGACATTCTCATATATTCAAAGACCAAAGAGGATCATGCAGCACATCTGCGAGAATTGCTAGAGTTGCTGCGCAAAGAGCGACTTTATGCCAAATTCTCGAAGTGTGAATTCTGGTTGTGGCAGGTACGTCTCAACGTTTGAAACAATTTCATGATCCTCATATTCAATTATAAATTCTCTTTGTTAACTTGTACTTTCTAAATATTCAATTCAGATCCAATTCTTGGGGCACGTGATATCTGGTGCTGGGATTGCTGTTGATCCTGCAAAGATCGAAGCTATCCAGAACTGGGAATCACCTCGCAACGCCTCAGAGATTCGTAGCTTCCTGGGATTGGCTGGTTACTACCGCCGATTCATCAAAGAATTCTCCAAAATCGCCGTTCCGCTAACAAAGCTTACTCGCAAGAATGCTACTTTCTTTTGGAAAGAAGAACAGCAAGTAGCCTTTGACGAATTGAAGAAATTGCTAAGTGAAGCACCGGTGTTAGCCCTGCCTGAAGGGAACGAAGACTTTGTTGTCTATACAGATGCATCAGGCACGGGTTTGGGTGCTGTACTAATGCAAAGAGGAAACATCATAGCTTATGCTTCTAGACAACTCAAACCACATGAGAAAGATTACTCTACTCATGATCTAGAGCTTACTGCTGTGACTTTCGCTCTCAAACTTTGGAGGCACTATTTGTACGGCACCAAGTGTCAGCTCTTCACCGATCACAAGAGTTTGAAGTACATATTCAGTCAGAAGGACTTGAATATGAGGCAAAGAAGGTCAATGGAGCTGATAAAAGACTACGACTGTGAGATCTTATACCATCCAGGAAGGGCCAACGTAGTGGCCGATGCTCTAAGTCGAAAAGCATACTGCAAGGCATATTGCTATGCCTTAACTTCTACAGTTTTGACCTCAACTATTATAGATAATGTTAGGGCTGCTCAGTTACAGGCCCTAAAAGAAGAGAATGTTAAAGACGAAGATATCAGAATTCAGTTGCCATTAATGCAAGATGATGGAACTGGATTAAAGGGTATTTATGGCAGAGTTTGGGTTCCTAAGTTCGGGAACATGCGAGATGTAATTCTCGAGGAGGCTCATCAATCTAAATTCTCAATTCATCCTGGCAGCACAAAAATGTAAAACGACTTGAAAGCCGACTTCTGGTGGCCAGGATTGAAAAGAGATGTCGGTCAGTATGTTGAAAGGTGCAGAACATGTCGTCTAGTCAAAGCTGAGCACCAACAACCTTATGGTAGTATGCAACCTCTTCCCATTCCAGAATGGAAGTGGGACCATATTACTATGGATTTCGTAACCAAGCTACCTAAGACTCGTCGTCAACATGACGCCATTTGGGTCATTGTTGACCGATTAACCAAATCTGCTCACTTCATACCAATCCGAGAAACCTACTCACTGGACCGACTTGCCCAGATGTACGTAAACGAAATCGTTATTAGGCATGGTGTGCCTAAGTCTATTGTCTCCGACCGAGATAGTAGATTCACTTCTAATTTCTGGACTGCTTTGCAAAATGGTCTTGGTACTCGTATCGCAATGAGTACTGCCTATAGACCACAATCTGACGGGCAGAGCGAAAGGACAATCTTGACTCTGGAAGATATGCTCAGAGCGTGTGTCATGGATTTGGGTGGTAACTGGGACGATCACCTTCCACTGGTTGAATTCTCCTACAACAATAGTTACCATTCCACTATCAAAATGGCACCATTCGAGTTCCTGTACGGCAGAAAGTGTAGGACTCCAACCTGTTGGAGGGAAACAGGAGAAACTCCAATAGCTGGTCCTGCCTTGTTACAAGAGACCAACGAAAAGATCCAACTCATTCGACAGTACATGAAAACGGCACAAGATCGGCAAAAGAATTACCACGATCGCCGTCATAAAGCAATAGAGTTTAAGAAGGATGATTGGGTCTACTTGAAGGTTTCCCCAATGAAGGGAGTTACAAGATTCGTAAAGCGAGGAAAGCTATCGCCTCGGTTCATAGGACCCTTCAAAAATACTAGAAAGAGTTGGGAATCAGTCCTATCACTTGGACTTACCAGAAGAACTATCAGGAGTTCACCCGGTCTTTCACGTTGGTTACTTAAGGAAGAGTTTGGTGCCCGAAAGGGAACCATGGACTGATCACTCGGACATTAAGATTGATGAACGGCTAAGGTTTGTTGATGAGCCGGAGAGTATACTAGAAACAAAAGTCAAAAAGTTACGGAACAAAGAGATCAGGATGGTGCTGGTCAAGTGGAAGCATCATCGGGGAGCTAATCATACTTGGGAATCGGAAGAAGACATGAAGAACAAGTACCCAAGTTTGTTTAGCGCAGCATGACTTCGCGGACGAAGTATAGGCGTGGTGGAGCCCATGCTGTAACATCCCGATTTTCAATTATATGTAATTTACAATTTATTTGGATTTAATGGTTGTATTATTGGATGATTATATTAATTTAAGCAAATTATGATCACAAAATTTATAAATAAAAAAATACAAAGTGAAGGGTATAAAGTGCAATTAGGGGAAAGTGGGTCGAAATATAATAAAAGATGGAAAAGCCTTTCACTTTTCAAAATCCTCTCTCTCTCTCTACTCTCTCTCTCTCACCGGTTTCTCTCATCTCTCTCTAACTCTCGGCTTTAATCCAAGGAAACAAGAAATCATCAAATTAGAGTGCAAAAATCTGGATTCAAGTAGCATTTGAGGAACTAGAATTACTACAAGCTTCAAATCAAGGTAAACATCATTCAATATTTTTAAATTTTGATGTCTTGGTTCGGTTTTTATAAGAACCGATTTTTAAGATTTAGGATGCAAATGTTTATGCATGTTGAATGTTTTTATGGATTAGTTTAAATCTAGTATTGATGATGCAACAAACAAAATTTCAGATTCATATTCATATTCTAAGTATGATTTCAAGATATGTGTGTGTTTTAGTGTGTGTGTTCATTGAAGACTTGTAGAAAAATGGACACAAATGGGTTGTTTTGGTATACAAATGTTATGATATAAGTTGAAATAGTGTATTTAAGCTCACATTTACAATATTAGACTCAGAAACATGTAAAATGGTCAAAAACGTAAATCTGTAAAATATTGGAAAATATTACCAAGTATGAACTCGGTCCGGATCCATCCGAATTCGGATCCGTACCCAGTTCGCATCTGTTCATCTATTTCGGACCATAGTGACTTCGGACCCCCATACTCAATTCGGATCTGTCCAATTTCGGACCAAAGACCTCACTTCGGATCAAACCCAATTCGGATCCAACCAATTTCGGACCAGAGACCCATTTCGGACCAATTGTGATTCGGACCATCCGAATTCGGATGTGGTCCGAAATCAACACAATTATACTTAGTTTTCAGAATACAATTTTTTAAGCAATTACTGACACAAATTCACTATTACACTTACATTACAGATCATTGTGGTGTTATCAAAACACACATTGATTCAGAGACAAGTCACACAATACCAATCACTGTGAGTAACAGATTGTCATTCGAACATTTATTGTTTTTGCATTCATGTTTATACATTCAATGGCATGTTCACGTTGTTCATATACTTCATTTGGCACTCATGAAATGATTTGTTGTTATGATGCACACTCGTACTTGACATGTAACACACATGTAGCTTGCGTTCATTTGAAAGTGCATCTATTTACATCATGCTTGCACTGCATGATCATTACTTCATAATCTGATGCGACCTGGATTGGGGCTGACAGCAGGCCACTGTCGGGGACTGATCATCCCACTCGTATCCCATCAGGTTCGGCACATCCCCGATCAGCATTTGAACTGCCAACCCCATGCTAGCAATGCATGGTTTTCACATACACTGAGGCTTACACTGCCGATATTCACATACATGGGGCTTACACTGCCCATGGTTAAGCATTGCTTGTAAAGAAATATTTGTTGTTTGCATAATCTGTTATCTCACTAAGCATTTAGCTTACTGTTGACTCACATTGTTTACAGGCAAAGGCAAGAGTGTAGCGGGACCTTCATCTTAAGCAATCAAATTCTTATCTCGGTGACCTTAGAAGCTAATTGGTACATGGACGATGTAGCTTTGGGGCTGGGAATTTGTTACTATTAAAACAATTATGATGATGTAATAGCTAGACTTAAACACTGTAGACATTTAGGTGCTGTTTGATTGCATAAGAGGTTAATTGTCTGATGTCTGATTCCACTTCTGATTGATGAGAGGTGGTCCTGATAAGATACTAAGATCTGATAAGAGAATTCAATAAGTCTGTTTGTTTTATAAATTATCTGATCCTGTTATTTTTATTAATTTTACATATTAATTCCCAAAACCAAATAGATATCATTGATTAAAGTCAAATATCAAGTAAGAATAATATCATTGAATCAAAGTGATCTATGTAAACATTTAATATCATTCAAATAACATTAACAAGATTTAAGTAAAAAACCAAATCAAGTTTATAAGTTATAATCAAGTAACATAAATGCATTCAATAAACATATAACCAACATGCTTTCAAGAATCAAATAACAATTAAAGTTTATAAGTTATAATCAAGTTTATAAGGTTATGTTTATTAACTTCCAAATAACTTAAGTTTATAAGTTATATAGATATGTTATTGAAAAATAATAAATTTTATCAAAAAGTGTTGGAATATTTCTCGTTATAATAAATATGGTAAGAGGTAGGGTAGGGGTGAGGTAGGTTGAGGGTGGGGTAAATAGGGTAGGGTAATGGTGTAGGGGTAGGGTGGGTAGGTTGAGGGGTAAGGTGGGTGGGGATGGGTAGATTTGAGGGATACGGTAGGGGTGAGGTGGGTAGGTTTGAGGGGTAGGGGTAGGAAGAGATAGGGGTAGGGTGGGGTGGGATAAGGAGGGGTGAGGTGGGGTGGGTAGGTTTGATGGGTTAGTGTAGTGGTGGGGTAGAGTGGGATAGGGTAAGTATGGGAGTGGGGTGGGTAGGGTTAAGGGTGGAGATGGGGACGGGGTGGTATAAGTAAGTTAAGGGTATTAGGGTAGGGTGAGATTAGGTGGTTGAGGGTAGGGTATGTTTAGGGTGGGGGGGGGTAGGATAGGGTAGGGTAGGGGTAGGGTGAGTGAGGTAAGGTATGGGGTAAAGGTAAGGGTGGGGTGGGGTGGGGTAGGGTAGGGGTAGGGGTTAGGGAGTTTAGGATAGGGTAGGGTAGGGGTAGGGTGGGTGAGGTAAGGTATGGGGTAAAGGTATGGGTGGGGTGGGGTTTCAGCAAGGAGAAGAGAGGGTTTTGTTTTTCTCTAGAGGGTTTTGATAAGAGGTGATGAGAGGAAAAAAAAATCTTATCATGGTAAGACAAAATAAGAGGATTTTGCCTCTTATGTATTATGCAAATCAAACGCACTTATCGGGTTTTCCTCTTACCGAATAAGAGGTTAGCTCCGATAAGAGGTTGATAAGTGCTATCAAACAGGGCCTTACTTTCATTGCTTTAGTGTGGATTTGCTTAACTCTGATTTAAGTATTCAATTTCAATTATCATATCATTCATTGGGTTATTTGTTGATCCTGGTAATTCCAATTATAATATCAAAGCAAGAGGGTGTCACACTCAGTCCACTCAAACGGAACTGACTGGCGAGTCAAACGGGTCAACGGCACAGCAATCAAAGCGAAATCCTGGATGAATCGACGATAATACCCGGCTAACCCCAGGAAACTGCGGATCTCTGCTACACTCTGGGGCCTCTCCCAGCTCATCACGGCCTCTATCTTAGCTGGGTCTACCGAAACTCCCTCGCCGCTAATGACATGACCCAGAAACTGCACTTCCCGAAGCCAGAACTCACACTTCGAGAACTTCGCATACAACTTCTCGCGTCGCAACACACTCAGAATCTCTCGCAGATGCGCCGCATGCTTCTCCATCGATCGGGAATATATTAGGATGTCATCTATGAACACTATGACAAACTGATCAAGATACGGACGTCAGACCCTATTCATCAGGTCCATGAAAGCTGCTGGGGCATTGGTTAGCCCAAACGGCATAACCAAGAACTCATAATGGCCATATCGGGTTCTGAAGGCTGTCTTCGCTGTATCCTGCTCATAAACCTTCAGCTGATGATATCCCGAACGCAAGTCGATCTTCGAAAACACACTGGCTCCCTGCAGCTGGTCAAACAAATCATCAATTCGCGGAAGGGGGTAACGGTTCTTCACGGTCACTTTATTGAGCTCATGATAGTCTATACACATCCTCATCGACCCATCTTTCTTCTTCACGAAAAGAACTGGAGCACCCCACGGCGACGTACTCGGCCGAATAAACCCGCGGTCCAACAACTCCTGTAGCTGACTCATCAGCTCCCTCATCTCGGTAGGAGCCAAACGATAGGGTGCACGTGCAATAGGAGTAGCACCTGGCACCAGCTCCATACGAAACTCTACCTGTCTGTCTGGCGGCAAACCAGGTAGCTCCTCAGGGAACACATCGGGGAACTCAGAAACGACATCGACGGCCTCTATACTCTGCTTCTCCTTCTTCGCGCCAACTACATATTCTAGGAAGGAGGAACAACCCTTGGCTAAACAACGACTAGCCTGAATCGCAGAATTGAGGCCAACACTGCCCCTACTGCGCTCTCCATATACCGTAATAATACGATCCTCAGAAACCGGTAGCCGAATGATCTTCTTGGAACACGCAATGTCAGCACGCTGAGAAGCTAACCAATCCATACCTACTATAGCATCAAAACTACCGATCCCTATAGGCAGCAAATCGATCCTAAACGGATAACCATCTATCTCTAAAATACACTGGGCATAAATATGCCTAACGACAGAAGCACTGCCATTAACAAGCTCTATGACTAATGGCTCTAACAACTCAACAGGCGAAGCAGTAAAATATGTAGTAAAGGCAAACGAAACGAAAGAACGGTTTGCCCCGGAATCAAACAAAACTCGGGCACTTTGGCCATTTAAAATGAACGTACCCGAAACCACGTCAGCGGTATCTCGAGCCTCCTCCGCTGTCAGCTGAAAAACTCGGCCTCTGGCTGGCGGAGCAGTATCTCTACGAGCAGATGAACCAACAGAACTCTGACCCTGCACGGGAGGCCTCGACTCTCCCAGTCGTGGAGCTGTACAATCTCTAGACTGATGACCAGGCCCCCGCAATTTAAGCAGAGCGGGTCTCTCGATGTACATCCTGACTGGGTGTGGCTGGGCTGGCCACAACGGAAGCAACACACATGGAGGGGATCACATTCCCCGGTGTGCCTCTGACGGCACCTCCTACAGAACCGCTCTCTGCTGACAGACCCTGAACTCGACGCTCCTCCCCGCTGCTCCGATCCACTAAAACGTCTGCCCCTGTCATCGGGCCTACGATCTGATCTCGCGAAGACCTATCTCGATGCCTGTCTACCCCCTGGGACTCGATACGCCGACGATCATCACCCCTCGGCTGGAACTGGCCGGAGCGACTATCTCTATCTCTGTCTCTGCCCCGGTCAGATCCTCCAACATGTCCGGCTGACTGAACCAATCGTGGCTGCTCCACTACCGGATCCCTACGCGATAACTCACTCTCTCGTCTACGGGCCAACTCGACTGCCCTGGAATAAGTCGGAATGTAACCGGTATCAATAAACTCTCGAATCTCCTTACGCAATCCCATCAGGAACCGATTAATCTTCCGTGACTCCGTACTAATCTGAATAGGTGCAAACAAACTCAAGTCGATAAATATCTTCTCATACTCGTCAACTGACCGCTGCCCCTGAAATAATGTCAGAAAATCAATCTCCAGCTGAGCTCTGCGGTCCTCAGGACAATACTGCTCCTCGAAACGAGCCCTAAACTGACTCCACGTCATCTCATATGCTGGTCCATCTCCCATCATATCTCTAACAGTCCGCCACCACTGCTGGGCGCTAGTCCGCAGCTGCGCACTAGCAAACGTCGTCATCTGATCCGGGTGGCATCCTGTAATACGGAAGGCCATCTCCATATCCTGTAACCAGTACATGGCCTTTACGGCCCCGGGCTCGCCATGATAGTCTAGCAGGTGGGCAGCAAGGAACTCCTTATACTTACACCCCTTGCTTGCCCCTCGTGACGGTCCAGCTCCCGAATCTCTGCCCCCGCCTGTACTCTGGGTCTGGGACTGGATACCCTCAGCACGACCTTTCTCATAGGCCTCCTGTAGTCGCCGAGCGAATTCCTCATCAGATACTCGTCCCCCGGTTGGACCTTCGGGTCTCTGCTCATCTGCCATAAGATCTCTGCATATAATAAACAACATTACTATAATGATAATAACATAACTCTACAATTCCTTAGACCTACTCATCAGAGATCAAGCCCAAGGATCTAGACACTGGTTTAAGCCTAAGCATCACTAATGATACTTAAACCTTAAACTAATGCTCTGATACCAAGCTGTAACACCCTACTTTTTACGACTAATGCAACATAGGACTTACAGTCCACATCATCAAATCATAGGCAATGTCATCAAGGGTTAAACAGCTAATTACTACTAAATATCAACATCAGACATAAGGTAGCACAAGACGGGGACCAACCCCCGCCAGTAACGTCAGGCAACCACAACACAAAGTAAAGGTTACAGTCATCCAGAAGTCACTGGCTAATAAGCCAAACCACAAAACATCAAGACTACTTACGAAAGTAGTCACTAACTACTGTCCACGTGGCGGGTCTCGGCTACTGCCCGCTGTGTCCCTAGCCTCAGTCCTCGCACCTGAGATCCACAGTTAAAACAACAGTCAGCGAAGAGTTGGTGAGTTACTATAAACAACGTTAAAACAGTTTATAAAATAGTTAGCACAATATAACGACTAATAATCAACATGCGGCCGGCCTCAACTGCCTGATGCCTCATCGGGAACGACCCGACATAGCCTGCATAGCCCACTCCACAAAGTAGTGGGTTGTCAGGACCTCTGGGTTGGGAATGACCCAACAGGCCTCTCTACTCTGCGCACCACACCAGTACGCGTAATCCACATGCTCTGCTCTGTGCAAACAAGTGTCAACGTATAAAAGGATCCACAACGGATCCGGATATAAACAACAAAATAAGTAACTCACCTGAAGCACGACTACAACCTCGCTACCAATTTCAGTCTCTACAAAGTCCAGGCTTAGCTACGAAATCCTGGCAACAATAAATACAACTACATTGTAACGACTAACTACCGAACTCATAACGACTATACTATTAGATTCACTAGCTCAACATAATCAACAAGCCAACACACACGAGCGCGGCCAGGAGCGCGACCGTGATCGTGGTCGCGGGCTCCTCATCACGGCCAGCCATCGCGGGCGCGATGACCCCGCGCTGCCCCTCTTGTCGCGGCCGGGCTCATCCGAGCACGCCCGTGCTCGTCCGACCCGCGACTAACGTCTCGGTCGCGTTCCACTACCAGCGACCACCGTTAACCGCCTCACCCTGATCGCGGGCGCGACCAGGGGAGCGTGGGCGCGATGCGGCGACGAACAGAGCAGGTTATGCTATGTTTTTCATATACTACGGGAATCATTTTTAATCCCGTTTTCATACAATTCAGGGGTTATAGTCCAACCCCAACACATGCTAACTACTTAACATATCGTCTTAACTAAATTGAACGCGAATTACTAACCTCAACGCGTTCCTTCCTTCTCGAATTTGAGCTACGGCTTGAAGAGATGATGGCGATGATAATTCCTCGGTTTGAGGCTGCTGAAGCTCTTCCTTTGGTTCCCTCCTTGATTCCAGCTGAACACACACACATATATGCACTTGTTTTTGGTAGTGAAGTGAAGGAAAATGAAGTCTAATGCGATATATATACGTTCCCGGTCCCGAACTCAATTAAAACGGGTACGATACTCATTAATCACTAGGTACACACCCGTTAATCCAATTAATTCCCAAATTAACACCTCGGGTTTGGAATGTTACCTAACCCATTAAAACAACCCCAAACCCACAATTACCACTAAATCGGTTATTACCTCAACCGATTAAAATTACACGTAATGGCAATCTACTTATCAATTCACGTGCAATTAATCAATTAAAATCCACCAACTCGATAAAACAATTCTCAAGGCCAATAAATAAATTACACGTACCTGCTGCTAGATTCCGGGTGTTACAGTTGCAGCTTCAGAAGAGCTATTCTCCAACATCGCAAAGAGGGTTCTACGTGTTCGTGTAAATCACAAGTACTTTATTGTGTTACGTTCAATTGTATGAAATATACTTTATTATTCAAATGCACAATACAATATTCTAATGAAATTGCTTCATAAAAAAATGTAACTAATTATCATTTAGATTTTTCTATTAAAATATGATTACGTTGAACATTGAACATTACTATTATAACGTTCGCGAGCCCTCCTCTTTTTCCTTACAAAACTCTATAACTTATATAATTTAATTAATGTTTCAAATACATTAAAAGAATACAATTAAGTATGTAATTATTGTATTTAACTTCTATAACTATGCTTAATAAATATTAGTAACTTAAATGTTTTTCTAAAAATATATTGAAATGAATTTTTTTAATATCTTAGTTAAATATATTTATTATAATAATAGAGAATGTTTATATCGACAGAGAAAATTTTTTATTTACTATAAATTTTTGTTATTTAGATTTATTAGTTACACAAATTAATTTAATTATGTAAATAAATTTAAATATATACATTAACTATCAATAAATGTGACACTTATAACACTACAATTGAAAATTACAAAAAAAATCTATTTATTCAAAATATGTTTTCTTCCTTAAAATTGTACATTATCAATATATTATATATACATACATTTATGTAATGGCCTCCGCCAATGGCGTGATTTTGTTTTTTCTTTTTTGTTTCTTTTTAATTTCAATTTTTCATAACATACCCTTAACTTAACGTTATCTTTTATTTAGGCCTTTTATTTTAATAAATTTTTGTTAACTCATATTTTAACATTTATTATTACAATATTTTTTTACATATTTAAAATTATGATTTTAATTATACTTATGTTGAGAGTTATGTTTAATTGTATGAAAGACACTTTATATTTCAGATGCATTGAGTAAGCCAATGACATTGTTTTTTTATTTTTTATTTTAAATTTAAATTTTTCACAACACACCATTATCTTAGCGTTATATTTTATTTAGCCCTTTTTTATTTTAATAAGATTTTGTTTACTTCTACTTTAACATTTATTATTACAACATTTTATTACACACTTAAAATTATAATTATAATTATCCTTATGTTTGGAGTTGTCTTTGGAAACTATTATGTTATGTTTAATCCTATGAAAAAGATTTTATTATTCAAATGCACAATAATAATTCTAATGAAATTGCATTATAATTAAAATGTAAGTATTTAATGTTTAGATTTTTTTTTATTAAATATGATAATGTATAACATTGAACACCACTATTATACCGTCGGCAAACCCTAATCAATGTATTAGAGGCATTACCGTTATTTTTATTTGATCGTAAAACAAACAAATTAAACTGACGATTAAACCTAATCAATATCAAAATTTCAAATTACGGTTATGAATATTTTAATTAATTAGATCTGGTTTCGATCCACTATAATAAAACATTGTTTGTAATTTTAACATTGAAAAATCCATAAAACAATGATAGGAACCAACTAACAATATCATTTGTCTTTCTTTTGAATCTATATCAGCTTTTCAATTTCACTATTCGATCCTGATTCAATTGTGTTTCGTTAGTTGAATTGCCTGAAAAATATTTTTTTCATTTGTTTTTATATATATATTTTTTGTATTTAATATTTTTGACCTCACAGCAACGCGCGAATGTTCAATAATTTTTATACATTGCTCTAACTAAGAAAAACAATATTGAAGTTCAATATTTTTGGGTTGAAATTCAATAAAATCTACAACATCATCCAACTTTCAACTAAAAATCTAGAACCATAAAACATAAAATATTTAAAATATTAAAATAAAATTATCATATTAAAAAATTGTCATATTAATCTATATATTATAATAAATGAGAACAATCATTGTCACATGTCATCTTTCTAGTACATTACTTTTTCATTTTCCCGTTTTTTTTTCAAAAATAAATATTAACATTAATTTAAGTAACATGCATAATTGATTTAGTTTAACCTTTATTATTTTTGTTTTCAAAACTATTGAAACTACAATTAAGACTCATTAAGAGTTTTCAAAATTAACAAGCTGAAATAAAAAATTTTAAATCATAATAAAATAATAAACTTCATGTTTAAATGTCGCAAATAATAAATAATTTAATATATAGATTAAAAAAAATCATTGACTCTATGATTTTATCTGTATGTCATCTTTTTTTCTTTTCTTTTTTTGTTATTGTTGTATCTTAATTTTTTTAAAAAAATTTAAGTTTCCTAAGGGATCTCACCTATTTATAAATATTTAATTTATAACAATTTTTTATATCATTCCATGTAAAACATGTGTATTAACCTAGTATATATACATACAATTTGCAAATGAGCTTTGCCCATTGCAAATTTTCCACATGTCCAACCATCATTGGTTGTTTTTTTTTTAATTTAAACTTTAATAACACAACATTATCTTAGTGTTATCATTTATTTAATTTTTTTATTTTAATAAATTTTTGTTTAGTTCTCTTTTAACATTTATTGTTACAATATTTTCTTACATATTTAAAATTATGATTTTAGTTACACATATGTTTGGAGTTGTCTTTAGAAACTATTATGTTACGTTTAATTGTATGAAATATACTTTATTATTCAAATTCACAATACAATATTCTAATGAAATTGCTTCGTAAAAAAATGTAACTAATTATCATTTAGATTTTTCTATTAAATATGATTACGTTGAACATTGAACATTACTATTATAACGTTCGCGAGCCCTAATCGATGTATTGGAGACATCACAATTATATGTTTATTTGATTTGATCGTAAAATCAACAAATTAAATTCGCGATTAAACCTAAGCAATGTCAGAATTTCAAATTATGGTTATGAATACTTAATATTCAATTTCGATTCCAATCCGATTTAATAAGGTATGTTTTGTAATTTTAGCATTGCAAAATCTAGAAACCAGTTATAGGAACCAACTAACAATATCATTTGGTTTGCTTCTTGATATACATCAGCTTTTCAATTTCATACTTCGGTCCTGATTCAGTTGTGTTTCGTTATTTGAATTGTTTGAAAAATGTTTATTCATTTGTTTGTCATATTTATTTTTGTAATTAATATTTTAGTCCCCGCAGCAACGCGCGGGTCTTTAATAACTCGTTTTAACTTAAATACCATGTGTTTCAATATGATATTAAATACTTTTAAGATTCTAAATATTTTTTTTTTATAAAAACTAACATTAATAGAAAATGTTTATCTTGATTAATCAACCAACTAATTTTTCACATATTTTATTATTTGGCTTTATTGATTATATAAAGTCATTGATTGAAATAAATGGATTATAAATATTTATGCATTAAAAATCTAAAGTAATTTTAATATTACAATTAATAAATAAAAATATTGTTTTTATATTAAAAAGACGCGTATTATAATTTAATTTTTAATTTATTAAGTATTTTATGTTTCAAACGTAATTTATTGTGAATATTTATTTGTTATGATTACAATATTAATAATTTTATTTTTTTATTAAATCATATTTGATAAATACAAATATTTGACAAACTAAAAAATTTATTTTCTAATATTCGTAATTTTGTTTTATAATTTTTAGACATGTTTTCTTTTCTGGATTTTTACTTAGTTAATGATATATAAAATTTTAAACTAAATATTACTATTTTTAAAATAACATTAAATACTTTTAAATTTTAAATTCTATTTTATTCTTAACATCTAACATTAATATTGATATCTAATTTATTATTAGTTTGTTAATAAAAAAAAAAATTTAAATCAACATTTAATGTAATTAAGTTAAGGTATTAAATTAGGAAAAAGATGCGGGATAATGAAAATTTCGTGCATTTTGGAAGCGCCACATGACACCAAGTGATTTGCTTTATTATAATATATAGACAAAATGATTTGTGCCAAATGGCACCCTCTCCTTACACCAAAAAATTTTTTCCCTCTCTTTTTCTTTAAATAACTCTATATCTTATATAATTTAATTAATGTTTCAAATACATTAAAAGAATACAATTAAGTATGTAATTATTGTATTTAACTTCTATAACTATGCTTAATAAATATTAGTAACTTAAATGTTTTTCTAAAAATATATTGAAATGAATTTTTTTTAATATCTTAGTTAAATATATTTATCATAATAATAGAGAATGTTTATATCGACAGAGAAAGTGCTTATTAACTCCTATAAATACGTTCCTCTCTTCTTAATCCAGAATCAAACACTTTGTTAATTTACAGCTTCAGCCAAGCATCATTCAATTCATTCAAAATGGTTAAAGCAATTAGAGTTAACGAACATGGTGGCCCTGAGGTTCTTCTTCTTCAATCTTCTTCTTCTTCCTTTTGTTAATTAAAAGAAAAAAATGCATGTATATGTTTAAAATCTCGATCGTAAATATGTTTCATCAGTCTTCAAATCATTTCGGTTATAGTTGAATCTAGTTATGATCTTTTACTCTATCTATATACCTCTAGAGAATTAATGTTTGATTATAAACTTACTTGTTGCAGGTAATGAAATGGGAGAATGTGGAATTAGGGGAACCAAAAAACGGAGAAATTAAACTGAAAAACAAGGTGATTGGGATAAACTATCTGGACGTTTATATGCGTAAAGGCCTGGTCGATGATTTTGCTCCGCCACTGCCCTTCACGCCAGGTATTTCAGATTTTTGTACTAAACATGATATATAGTTGGAACTTAAGTAAAATTTCTTTCAAATTGAAGGTATGGAGGCTGCTGGAGTTGTGATAGAGATCGGCCCTGGAGTCACCACCTTCAAAGTTGGAGATCTTGTGGCATATGCAGGCTTCCCGGTATGTGCTTACGCCGAAGAACAGATTCTTCCTGCAGATAGAGTTGTACCAATTCCACCTTCAATCGATCCTATTATTGCAGCTTCTGTTCTCTTCAAGGGATTAACCGCTGAAGTTCTGGTCCGCCGTTGCTTTAAGGTGATTGAAATTTAAATTTGTTTTTGGGATCCTATATCTGCAGCAAACAATGTTGTCGGTGACTTTGTAGTTATAATTTGAAAACAGGTTGAACCTGGGCATACGATCCTGGTTCATGCAGCCGCGGGTGGGGTTGGATCGTTGGTGTGTCAATGGGCAAATGCACTTGGAGCCACTGTTATCGGAACCGTTTCAAACAAAGCGAAGGCGGTGCAAGCAAAAGAAGATGGTTGCCACCATGTCATTATCTACAAAGAAGAAAACTTCGTTGATCGTGTGATGGAGATCACATCAGGAAAAGGGGTTGATGTAGCCTATGATTCTATTGGGAAAGACACATTTGAGGTAATATATATATATATATATATATATATATATATATATATATATATATATATATATATATATATATATATATATATTATGGTTTAAGATCTTGATCTAAAACGTCTGTGTTTCGGGTTTCTTTATTGATCGAATCTTTGTTATTGAAGGGATCGATAGCGTGCTTAAAATTTCGTGGATACATTGTTTCATATGGGATGGCATCGGGTTCACCAGACCCTCTAAGATACAAATTAATTTATGAGAAATCATTGTACTTTACTATACCATCGGTGATGCTTTACACACAAGCACGAAACGACCTTGTTGCAGCTTCAGAAGAGCTATTCTCCAACATCGCAAAGGGGGTTCTACGTGTTCGTGTAAATCACAAGTACCCTTTGTCACAAGCGGTCCAAGCTCATTCCGATCTCGAGAGTCAGAAAACTACAGGGTCCATTGTGTTGATACCAGACAACTGAAATCTACCCGCCCGATGCTCATCAAGCTAGCGATTCGCCATACGATATTTCGTTAACTTCTAGCTAGCTTGTTTGTGTAATGGTTATTATGGCATGCATATTGATATTGGCTTGTTTTGTGGTTTAATAATATAATTTCATTTAATAGAATTTGTGAGGCATGCTGTTACATACATACAATGTATTACCAAATGTACCCAACCAATTTGGATATATGGAACCGAGGGACTGGAATTTAAAGTGTTGAATAATAAAACATCGTCCCTACGTACAATGTATTACAATCATTATTATAATTTATATAAAACTAGTTTATAACCCACGTATTACGTGAATATTTTTAATTAAATTCATTTATATAAAATGTATATGAGGAAAAATAAAAACATACAAAAATAATAATTGTGTTTATAATTATAAAAAAATTAAAATCTAGTTTATAACCCCAAGTATTACGTGGATATTTTTAATATATCTTACAACATTATCTAGGTGCGGAGTGCACACTTGTTCAATATTGTTTAAGATTAATTACCGGGGGTTCGGGGTAGCGGGATTTTGATTGTTACTTTAAGAAATTTGATGCGAAATTCGGATGAATCCGAAATTCGGTTGAATTTGGCGGTTAAAATGACGGTTGGCCATTTTGGCGGGAAATTAATTACCCGTTTTTTGGTCATTTTAGAGGGTACAAGAAATCAGAAATATTTTTGATATTCTCTGTTCGTTTTCTCTGAGTTTTATCTGATTGGGATTTCGATTGTACCATCGAAATACTTCAATCTGAAAGTGTATCACGACTCTCAGATTATCCAAGCATTTTTGCAATCCGTATTTTCTACAAAGATTGAAGTATTCTGCAAAAATGGCGCACGCAGAATTTGTGAAGGATGTGACGAGCAAGTTTGACAAATTGGCGAAGTTTGAAGGGCAAGACTTTAGACGTTGGCAGAAGAAAATGTATTTCTTATTGACTACCCTGAAAGTAATGTACGTTCTGCGTACCCGCATGTCTGAATTCGCTGAACATGAAACCATGGAAAACGCTAGGAAGAGATCAAAGTGGGAAAACGATGACTACATATGCCGTGGACACATTCTGAATGATATGTCTGACTCTCTTTTTGATGTTTATCAAAATGTCGAATCTACAAAGGAACTATGGGATTTGTTGGAATCCAAATACATGGCAGAAGATGTATCTAGTAAAAAGTTCATGGTCGGAAATTTCATGAATTATAAGATGCTTGACACTAGGCCTGTCATGGAACAATATCACGAATTGTTAAGGATCCTAGGACAGTTTGGTCAACATAATCTAAAAATGGATGAAGCCGTTTCTGTTGCTGTGATTATTGACAAACTGCCACCATTATGGAAAGAGTTTAAACATAGTCTTAAACATAAAAAGGAAGAACTGACTTTGGATCAACTTGGAAGTCATCTTAGGATTGAAGAGTCTTTAAGGACTCAAGAACTTGATAATAATCCTAAGGGAAAGAATAATATCGGTAGTTCTTCTTTTAATATGGTGGAAGGTGAATGATCAAAGAATTCCAACAAAGGTAAGGGTAAAAGAAAGTGCAGTGATGATGATGACAAGTTTTCCAACAAAAAGCCTAAACTTGCATGTTGGAAGTGTGGTAAAACTGGTCATTTCAAGAAGGATTGTCGTGTTAAGAAAGTAAACAAAGGTGCTGGTCCAAGTGGGACTAAGGCTAGTCCAAGTGGATCTAAGGATCCAGGAAAGCAACAAGGTCAGAATTGTGATTTATTATTATATTACAAATCTGTTCAGAATTATGTTTCAATAATTTCTGAGGAATTTTATGTGCAGGATGATGATGTTGCTTGGTGGGTTGATTCGGGAGCAACAAGTCATGTTTGTAAAGATCTTCGTTGGTTTAAAGATTGTCAACCAACTGAAGATGGATCTGTGGTGAAGATGGAAATGTTGCTACTAAACCAGTCAAAGGAATATGACGCATAACTATTATGTTTACTTCTGGAAAGTGTGTAACTTTAGACAATGTATTGTATGTACCTGGGATTCAAAAGAATCTCATATCTGAAATAGTATTAAGTAAGTCTGGCTACAGACAAGTACTTGAAAGTGAAAAGTATATCTTGTCAAGACATGGTACCTTTATTGTATTTGGATATGTATGTAATTGAATGATTAGGTTAAATCTTGATTATCCTTTTTTCATTACTTCGAATTGCATGATAATATTTAATACTGCAAGTAACTTAAAGAAGTCAGAATTATGGCATGCTAGACTAGGACATGTTAATTATAAAAGATTAAAAGACATGTCTAAAATGAGTTTAATACCTGCTTTTGACATGAATATTGATAAGTGTAAAACTTGCATGTTAACTAAGATAACTAGACAACCTTTTAAGGATGTTAACACAGTATTAGAACTCATTCATAGTGATTTATGTGACTTTCATTCAACACCTTCACTTGGAAATAAAAAAGCATGCCATTACTTTTATCGATGATGCATCAAGATATTGCTATGTGTATTGTTGCACTCAAAGGATGAAGCTCTTGATAAATTTAAAATTTATAAACAAGAAGTAGAGCTACATAAAAATGACTTGATAAAAGTTTTGCGTACTGATAAAGGTGGTGAGTATTATGATCCAGTTTATTTCCAATCAACTGGTATAATACATCAAACCACGGCTCCTTATACGCCACAACAAATTGGTGTGGCTGAAAGGAAGAATAGGACCTTGAAAGAAATGGTTAATTCAATGTTATCCTATTCTGGTTTAAGTGATAGTTTTTGGGGTGAAGCTATGTTGACGGCCTGTTATATTTTGAATAGGACTCCAAATAAAAGGAGTAAAATACCCCTTATGAAATTTGGCATAAAAAGGTACCAAATTTGAGTTATGTTAGAGTTTGGGGTTGTAGAGCAGTTGTAAGACTCACAGAACCAAAAAGGAAAAATTTGGGTGAGAAAGGTATAGATTGTATCTTCATTGGCTATGTTGAGCATTCTAAAGCATATAGATTCTATGTTATAGATTCTAATGACTCAGTATCTGTAAATACTGTTATAGAGTCAAGAGATGCTATATTTGATGAAGAGAGATTTACATCTATACCTAGACCAAGGGACTTGATCAATAAATCTTCATGTAAAACCTTAACTCAAGCTGAAAATACACCTGAACCGTCTGAACCTAGGAGAAGCACTAGAGCTAGAAAAGCAAAGTCTTTTGGATATGATTTTCAACTTTATTTGGTTGAAGGAACAAGGAATGAGACTGTGTCTCAATATCAATATTGTTATATTATTGAAGAGGATCCTAAGACTATTAGTGAAGATATGTCATCTCGTGATGCTGCTTTCTGGAAAGAAGCAATCCAGGATGAGTTTGATTCTATCCTACATAATGATACTTGGGTTTTGACAGATTTGCCATCTGGTTGTAAAGCTTTAGGATGTAAATGGATCCTAAAGAGAAAGATGAAAGTAGATGGTACCATGGATAAGTATAAAGCCAGATTGGTTATCCAAGGCTTTAGACAAAAAGGAAGGTATTGATTTCTTTGATACTTATGCTCCAGTTGCGAGGATTTCCACTATTAGATTATTATTAGCTCTAGCAGCTATACATAATCTTGTAATTCATCAAATGGATGTAAAAACCGCTTTTCTAAACGGTGACTTAGATGAAGAAATTTACATGAAACAACCAGAAGGATATGTGATGCCTGGACATGAAAACAAAGTGTGCAAACTGAAGAAGTCTTTATATGGTCTGAAACAAGCACCTAAACAATGGCATCAAAAGTTTGATGATGTGGTCTTGTCTAATGGTTTTGTATTAAACCAAGCTGACAAGTGTGTATATAGAAAATTTGATACTTCTGGTAAAGGAATTATAATTTGTTTGTATGTGGATGACATGCTGATTTTTGGTACTGATCAAGATCAAGTTGATAGAACCAAGAAATTTTTGTCATCAAGTTTTGATATGAAAGACCTGGGGGAGGCTGAGGTGATTCTTGGTATATGAATTAAACAAGGGAACAATGGAATATATGTTTCTCAATCTCATTATAATGAGAAAATATTGAAAAAGTTTAACTTTGAAAGTTGTTCACTTGTTAGCACTCCTATAGATTCAAATCTTAAGCTCCTGCCTAATAATGGAGTTCCAGTGTCTCAACTTGAATACTCAAGAGCTATTGGATGTTTAATGTATGACATGATCAGTACCAGGCCTGATATAGCTTATGCTGTGGGAAAGCTTAGTAGATATACTAGTAATCCTAGTTCACATCATTGGCAAGCATTAAATCGAGTATTCAAGTATTTGAAAGGAACCATGAATTTTGGTTTGACATATAGTGGATATCCTTCGGTGATAGAATGATATTCTGATGCCAGTTGGATTACAAATTTAGAAGATCACTCCTCAACAAGTGGTTGGGTATTTCTACTTGGAGGAGGTGCTATTTCTTGGGCATCAAAGAGGCAGACTTGTATTACAAACTCAACAATGGAGTCTGAATTTGTGGCATTAGCTGCTGCTGGAAAAGAAGCTGAGTGGCTTAGGGATTTGATATATGAGATTCCACTATGGCCTAAACCGATTTCTCCCATTTCTATCAGGTGTGATAGTGCTGCCACCTTGGCTAAGGCATATAGTCAAGTATATAATGGGAAGTCTAGACACTTAGGTGTTAGACATAGTATGATTCGTGATCTAATCATGAATGGAGTTATATCAGTAGAGTTTGTGAAAACTCAGCTTAATTTAGCCGATCATCTAACCAAAGGGTTAGCTAGAAATCTTGTGCACAAGGCGGCTATAGGGATGGGTTTAAAGTCCAATTAATCTTTAATATTAAGATACCCAATTCCCATCTAATTAAATATTAGATGCAAAATTCAATGTGGAAAGCTTGATATTGTAAGATTGGAACACATCTGTAACATCCCAAATTTTAAGTACATGTAATTTGCAATTATTAAGACTCAATTATTTGTATTAATGAATATAATATCAATTTAAGTTAAATTTTGATCATATTATCAATTAAATGAGAAAGATACAAAGTTGAGGGGTATAATATGCAATTGGGTCAAAATAGCAAATAAAAGAGAGAATAACTCTCATTTCTATCAACTCACTTTCTCTCTCTACACTCTCTCGTCTCCCTCACCCTCTCTCACTAAAACCCACGGGTTTTTAGCCAAAAACACCCAAGAAATCATCGAATTGAAGTGCAAAAATCTGGAATCAAGCTTATTGGAAGGAACTATAAGCATTACAACATACATTTTGAGGTAAGATTTACCCATTCTTGCAAATTTTGGAGTTTTTGGTTCGGTTTTTATAAAAACCGAATCATAGGATTTTGGTTCTGATTCTTAATGCATGTTATATATTATTGTTGTAATGTTTAAATCGAGTGTTGATGATGAAGTATACCAAATTTCAGAATCAGATTCCACCTCTAAGTACGATTTTTGGGATTTGTGTGTGTTTTAGTGTGTGTGTTCTTCGAATTTGTGGAAAAATGGACAAAATGTAGAGATTTTGGTACATTATGACATGTTATAAGTTGAAATAGTGTATTTAAGCTCACAATTACAATATTAGACTCAAAGCATGCAAAAACATAATTCTGGAAAATATTAGAAAAATTTATAAGTATGAACTCGGATTCATATGGACCGAATTCGGACCATCCGAATTCGGGTCCTGTTCAACTATTTCGGACCAAAGTTCCAATCCGGACCATTAGCAATTTCGGACCTTGCTAATCCGGATGCCTCCTAATTCGGACAAATGCCAATTTCGGATTACTCAATTTCGGACTTAATCAATTTCGGACCATCACCTAATTCGGACCCTGTCCCAAATTCGGACCCCAACACCCATTTCGGACCAATAGTGATTCGGACCATCCGAATTCGGATGTGGTCCGAAATCAGCACAATTATACTTAGATTTTCAGAATACAATTTTTAAGCAATTACTGACATTAATTCACTATTACACTTACATTACAGATCATTGTGGTGTTATCAAAACACACATTGATTCAGGATCAAGTCACACTATACCAATCACTGTGAGTTGCAGATTATCATTCGAACATTTATTGTTTTTACATTCGTGTTTATACATTCAATGGCATGTTCACATTGTTCATATACATCATTTGGCACTCAAGATTACTTTGTTGTTATGATGCACACTCGTACTTGACATGTAACACACATGTAGCCAGCGTTCAATTGAAAGTGCATCTATTTACATCATGCTTGCACTGCATGATCATTACTTCACAATCTGATGCGACCTGGACTGGGGCTGACAGCAGGCCACTGTCGGGGACTGATCATCCCACTCGTTATCCCATCAGGTTCGGCACATCCCCGATCAGCATATTGAACTGCCAACCCATGCTTGCACTGCATGGTTTTCACACACATTTGAGGCTTACACTGCCTGTACACACATACATGGGGCTTACACTGCCCATGGTTAAGCATTGCTTGTAAAGAAATATTTGTTGTTTGCATAATCTGTTATCTCACTAAGCATTTAGCTTACTGTTGACTCACATTGTTTACAGGCAAAGGCAAGAGTGTAGCTGGACCATCTACTTAAGCATATCAAATCAATATCCCGGAGACCTTAGTAGCTATTGGTACTTGAATGTAATAGCTTTGGGCTGGGATTTCTACTTCTAAAACAATTATGTTGATGTAATAGTTAGACTTTTATCACTGTAGACATGTATTCTATTGCTTTAGTGTGGATTTGCTTAATTCTAATTTAAGTATTCAATTTCAATTATCATGATTATTCATTGGGTTGTTTGTCGATCCTGGTGATTGCTCCAATTATATCATTAATTAACAAGGACGTCACAACATCAAAGATTTCATCCCAAGGTAAGTGTTCAGATCTGCAAGTAAAGGAGGTTGAAATTTATGTTTCTTAATAGTTCTCTTGAAAAATTGCATTTTGTCAGGATCTAAAACTGAATAACCAAGATTAACTGATTTGAAATTTATCAGAGTATAAATCAATAATCTTGCTTTGAATCAAAGTTTAATTAAGAAGTTTGCGGAATAACACTTAATTATTTTGACAAAAACTTTCAGAACTAATGAAGCATAAAACATAAGAAGTAATCAAGACTGTTTGTATTGCTGAATTCAATGATTACAATCACCTCTAATCTGTTTGATTAGACGAAGAACACAGACTGTTCTTAGGGTTTTACAACCTTAGAGGCTTAAGAAAACTTAAACAATAAAGCAATTACAGACTCAAAAATATGCAGAAAACTTCTATGAACTTCTATACAATATTCTGTCTATTTATATTGCTTTTTGGACTTGTTTCCTTGAAGGACTATGACTTCTCTGATAGTAGATATGCTGGAATCTTCGTGTAGATATCTTTCCTGAAAATCAGCACTTTCTGTTTATGAAACTGTTGAGCAGCTTGAATCTCTTGACAGCATGAACTGAGTAGCTTGAGTTGTTTTGCTCTGGCAGCTTGAACTTTTACATTGGCAGCTCGAGTTTCTTCAACTAGCAGCATGAACTTTGTATTTACATGAGAAATCTACTAACAGTCTGAGAAGTCTAACTAACAGCTTGAATGTACTTAAACTATTTCCCAACAATCTCCCCCTAACTTAAATTCTTTACACAAGACTTTAAGTTCTATACAAGAATTGGAAATGAATAAGTAAATTGTTATTTGCAAACCAAGGCTTTCAAAAACTTACAACTGTGCAAGTTTCTGATCTACAGCCTTCAAAAATGCTTTCTTCATCTCATCTCTATCACAAGATATTCTGACAGACTTCATCTGGAGTAGTATATTCTTTGGAAGATCATAGAATTCAAGATTAAAGAACATACCAGATCCATCTGTGAATTTGATTCTGTAAGTCCTGGATTTGATAAAAATATTAACTTCCTTGATTTTCAATCCCTTCTTGTTGGCATCCTCTACATCTTTTCTAATAAATTCAGGATCAACAATGGACTTCAGATCTCTGATGACTTGTTTCACTTGTGGTAGAGAAGATCTAACTTGTGATACAGACCCAATGTTGTGCATTCTGATAAGCTCATCTCTGGTCATCTTCTGAACCATCTGCCAAAATGTATCATATTCTTCTTCAGGACCAGACTCTCTTCTTATCACAAACTTAATTCTCAAGTCACGGTCATCCAGTGACTTAGCAAACCAGTAGTTAATTTGAGGCTTTGTAAAATCATGTTGATCAATCAACTTCTCTATCTCCATGGCCTTTTGTAGTTGTTGCTCAAAGAGCACCCTTTTAACCGATGAAGGAATAGAAAGAGCAGCTTGATCAGTGGGAACAGGTGTACTGGCAGCAGCTTGAATATGACTTGTAGTAGGTTGAGCTGGTTCTTGTGATGATTGGACTTCTTGGGAGGTTTTTGCTTTCTTTCTTTTCTCCATTTCTTTATCATGTATTTCCTGCAGCCTTTCAGTAGTCATGGACTGAGCCATTTTCTTTGGAATACCTGCTGCAAAGGCAAAATTGATTAAGAATCTTCTGTGCTCAGCCTTGGTGTGCCCTGTTGGCATCTTTCTCTTCTTTTCACCTTGTTTGCCCACAAACCCCTTTAGGTAATCACCTAATGTCTCATCATCATCTATTGGGGGCTGGGCTTGCTGATCTAATTCTTTATCCTGTTCTTCTGCTAACCTTTTGGCAACTTCAGCATCAAAGGCAATCTGGGCTTCTTTGGAGGAGAATTTGTGCTTTGGAGATTCAATAAGAATGCCCTTGCCTTTGTCTTTTGCAGCAGAAGATGTAGCTTGAACTGTACTGGATGGAGCTTGAACCCTTTCCTTTATAACAACTCCAGTTGCTTTTGAGGCAACAGCTTGAGTTTCTAGGCTAACAGCTTGAGAAGCTGTTGGGACTGCTAGCCTAGAAACTGGGACTGTTGGTGCTACTTGGACTGTTGTTGTTGTTGGAGCTGCTTGGACTGATGTAGGAACCTCCTGATTCTCCCCCTTTTTGGAAGCATTGGTTTGGTCAGAAGGACCTACAACCTTTGCCCCTTGGGTTTGAATCAAATGCTCTAATTGAATGAGCTTATTTCCACAAAGGGTAAACCCCTTATGAAGATAATCCATCCTCTGATTTTGAGCCATTTCTGATTGCTTTAGGGCCATTATTTGTGCACCCTGTGCAGCAATGATGGACATTTGGTATTCCAACATAGCTACAACAGGTTTCAGCTTGGGATCCGTCAAAAGCATGAGTTGCAGACTAGTCTCAAGATCAGAAAACACCTGTGGTGCTTGTGATCTATCACTGACATTAATACCAGAAGTAGAAACCTCTGGGCCCCTCTGTTCTTGGTTCTGGGGACTTCCAGCTTGTGTTTGCACACTTGCTGTTGCCATGGGCGTGGTCTTAGCTATGTTGGCACTGTCCTGTGCCTCTTGTGCAGAGACATCAGTAGTGCCAGCCACAGAACCCATATGAACCATCTCTGAAGAGATGTTCACCTCCTGAGTGAGGATGGGAGTTTCCTCTAGTGGTTCCCTTTGGATATGCTGTGCAGGAGTATCCTCCTGCACAGGGATATATGGCTCTTGCTGCTGGGAGGAGGAAGGAGCTCATGGTCCCCTTTTTCTTTTGTATATATTTCTGAGTGGGCGTGTTGGCTGTACAAAAGGATCAGAGGGAGTTTGTGTATCATGAGGAGTGGGTTGGGGTCCTGGGGGTGAAGCAGGAATGTTGGGCTGTGTCTGCTCAGGACCCTCTCCTCTGTTTCTTGGAATGATGTTCACCATTGCAGAGGGCAATGGAACATCTACACTGACAAAATTGGCACTTGGCTTTAGAAGCCTTTTGATAGAAGATAGTGAGTGCCTATGGGAAATATGTATCCTCTTATGTAAATGAGAAGTAGTGCAGGTGTGTGCAATGATTTCTGCCAAAAATCTTGGATACATTAAAAACTTCCCATTCTTTAGGGAATGATGCCTTAACATCCCCTGAAAAATCATGTTTGAAAAATTGAACCGTTGGCCTGTTGAAAAGCATACTAAGGCAGTGGCAATGTTAGAAGAAAATTCTGACCAACCAGTTCTTTTGGGGCTCATACACTGCTGAATAATATGTACAAGAAATTTCCATTTAGGAGAAAAATGGGCTTTTAAGAAAGTAAAAGAATCAGCAGGGCCCCTATAACCAATGTTTTGAAGACCAAAATGTAAAGCTTGAAGGGATAGGTCTGTTATACCTGAGGCATCTTGAAGATGCAAATGGTGCCGAATGGATTCCTCAGTGATGGTGATGGGAGTGCCATCAATTTTGGATAGAAGGGTAGGCACTCCATTGATGGTTTTAACAGATGCATGGTTCCAAAACTGTTCTATATGGGAGATGTATATAGTGGGGTTTATGGTTAGGGCATAATGAATATGGGAGTGCCTGAGGAAATCCATCATGGTATGGAACGGTTGGAGTTCATCATGTTTCAGAGTGTTTGGGAGGCAGTTGTGTTCTTTTACGAACTCCATGGATGAACAAACGATGATTTTAGGGTTTGAAAGAAGAATGTGTGATTCGTTCAGAGAGAAAGCAAGAGGCCGTGGAAGAAGAATATGTAACTGGTAGTTACAACTGAACGAAACCGGGACCTTTAAAGGTTTCGAAAAGGTTGGGTCCCGCGCACACATTTGAAAAATTACTCAAATACCCTGCACACTTTGACAGATCAAGTGAAAATAACTAGCAGTCCGAGAAAATGAACTAGCAGCATGAGAAAATACTCATGCTGTTAGTGTAAAATTGTGCAACTTTTCAATGGAACAGTGTCTCCCCCTTAAATTAGCATACTGAGTCGATAATAATGAAAACCAATTAATCCATGTTTACTATACCAATATTTGATATTAGGAAAGTGAACCTTCCCACATCAAAAGGTTTTGTAAATAGATCAGCTAGCTGATCATCTGTATGTATTTTGGTAACTTGGATTAATTTCTTTTCATTACAATCTCTGATGAAGTGAAACCTGATTTCTATATGCTTGGTTTTTGGGAATTTCACTGGGTTTTGCACAATGCTAATTGCACTTGAATTGTCAATATAAATAGGAGTGGATAAGAAATTCATACCATAGTCTCTTAGCTGATTTTGAATCCATATTACCTGGGAGCAGCAGCTTGCAGCTGCTACGTATTCTGCTTCAGTGGATGATGTGGAGACAGTTGTTTGCTTTTTGCATTGCCAAGAGACCAGTCTTGCTCCTAAGTATTGACATCCACCAGTTGTGGATTTTCTGTCAATGTTGCATACACCATAGTCACTGTCAGAATAAGCAGTTAGTTCAAAAGGAGAGTCTTTAGGATACCATAGACCTAAATGTGGTTGGCCTTTAAGATATCTAAAGATTCTCTTAACAGCAACAAGTGAGAATCCTTTGGAGAGCATTGAAACCTAGCACACACACAGACAGCAAACATAATATCAGGTCTTGAAGATGTTAGATACATGAGAGATCCTATAAGGGATCTGTATAGATGAATATCCACATCTATGCCATCTTTGTCTGTATGGAGCTGCTTATGAGGATCCATTGGAGTGCTTGCCACCTTTGTGTCTTGATAGCCAAACTTTTCCAATATGTCTTTGACATACTTTGATTGACTTATGAATAGACCAGTTGGCTTCTGTTTAACCTGCAGCCCTAGAAAGAATGTGAGTTCTCCCATTGAACTCATTTGAAACTTTTTGTGCATTAGGGCCTCAAAATCTTTGCACAACCTATCATTAGTTGAGCCAAAGATGATGTCATCAACATAGATTTGGACAAGAAGAATCTCAGCTTTGATGGATTTAGTGAAAAGTGTTTTGTCCAGAGTGCCTCTCTTGAATCCATTCTGTAAAAGATATGATGACAGTGTGTCATACCATGCTCTGGGGGCTTGGTGAAGACCATAGAGAGCTTTGTCTAGCTTGTACACCCTGTATGGATACTTGTAGTCTTCAAAACCAGGAGGTTGACACACATACACTTCCTCTTCAATTGTCCCATACAGGAAAGCAGACTTAACATCCATTTGATACACTTTAAATCCTTTGAAACTTGCATATGCTAGAAACAGTCTGATGGCTTCAATTCTTGCTACTGAAGCAAAGACATCATCATAATCTATTCCTTCTTCTTGAGTGTACCCTTGTGCTACTAGTCTTGCTTTGTTCTTGATGACTATCCCTCTCTCATCCTTCTTGTTTCGGAACACACATCTTGTACCTATTGCTCTCTTACCTTTAGGAAGATCCACCAGAGTCCATACATTCTGAATTTTGAACTGTAAAAGCTCTTCTTGCATAGCTTCAATCCAGGATGAATCTTTTAATGCTTCTGATGCCTTTTTAGGTTCCAATTGAGACATGAAACAGACATGTTCAAAAGCAGCTAGACTGAATTCAGGAACTGCTAGTTCAGCAGCAGCAGTCTCATTTTGAACCATTTTCCTTGTTTGAACAGGAGTGCTTGGATCACCCAGTATTTGATTGAGAGGGTGATACTTGTGAACTCTTAGTGTGGGCTCTCTCTCTGTTTGAAAAGAAGTTCAAAGGTTGGTATCATCTCCATCAGAACCAGTGAATGGTTCAGTTTCTGAAACAGCTTGACTTGAATCTGGGACTGTTTCCTGTTGTGTTGGAGCTGTTCTTTCAGAACTTTGGAGTGGCACTTCAGTGTCTGGATTTGTATCATTCAGGACCCTTGGAGGATCACAAGACAGAAGTGGTAGAGTGGTGAAATCATCCCAACTTGTTGAATCTGCAGCAGTCTGAAACTTTGTGCCAACAGCATGAGAAATTGTATTGGCAGCATGAGAATTCGTGTTAGCAGCTTCAACCCTGTATGCATCAGCTTCTGCAGTATACTCAACAAAGCTCAGAGAATTTGTTAGTGCATCTAAATCAAACAACCAATCAGGACAGTGCCTTTGATATTAGCAGTATTTTCATTAAACTCAACATTGGCACTTTCTTCAATTGTTTTAGACACACTGTTGTATACTCTATAGGCTTTGCTTTGAGTTGAATATCCTACAAAAAATCCTTCTTCTGCCTTACTTTCAAACTTCCCTAAGTGAGTCTTAGTGTGAAGGATAGTACATGGGCATCCAAAGGGCTTGAAGAAAGCTATTAGGGGACTTCTGTTATGGAATAACTCATAGGGAGTTTTCCCTTGTGACCCTTGTATTGAACTACTTGAACCCTATTTTAGAACATAAAAGGCTGGTATTAACAAGCTTCTGCCCGAAAGTCAGTGGCCAGATTGAATCAGCTAGCATTGTTTCTAGCAGCCTCAATTATGTCTATCTTTCGTTCTTCTGCTACAGGAAAACCAGTTTGTTGTGTGGTTTCATGGTGCACTATATTGGCTAGCCAAGGCCTTTGGAAGCACAGAACGGTTTAGAATTGGATTTTTAAATTCAGTTCCATTGTACTGATCTTATCACCTTAACTTTGGAATTGGATTGGGTTTTCTATCTTTAAGGATAAAAGACTTAACTAGCTCAGCAGTTTCATCTTTGGTTTGGACCTAAGAAGGACCCAAGTAAATCTGGTGAAATCATCAACAATTGACTAAACAGGATGCCCTTTTTATTCAAACTCAAAAACAGATGTTGGACCAAATAGATCCAATGGTAACAACTGAAGAACAGATGAGTTTGAATTTACTCTTTGGCCTTATGAGAAGTTTTGTGTTGCTTACCTTTAAAGACATCTACAACACAGGATCATCAAATGAACTCCGTTTGTTGGTAATCCTCTTACCAGATTCTTTTTAACTAAAGCATTTCATGGGACTTGAAGTTCAATGTGACACATCCGTCTATGCCAAAGAGCAGACTCATTTGTTGAGGCTTTGGATATAAACAGCTTTAAGTATTTGAGTTAGTCAGAGGAGCGGTGTCCAGGTAGCAGTAAACAAATTGCCTTCTGGTGTTCTAAGTAAAACATGATTTTCGAATTTGAAATCCTTTGAAAGAACAATGGCAACTACTCAGAATCTTGTGAACAGGACACATGTTTTGTTTGTCAAAGATTTGGGAGACCTCAATAATTGTACTTAAGCTGTTCAACATACAGAACATCTGGAATGTCATGTTGCGCTTCATTAACAGTACCTTTATGTAAAACCTGTAACCTTTATTACCTCCTTTTTGAGTTGCCCTTTTTGCCTCCAAAATGCCAACAAAACCTCCATAAAACCTTTGTGAAATTTGCAAGCATTCAGAATTTTATTGCCTGTCATGTGCCTAGACAGCCACTGTCCAAGATGCCATCTTGGTCGAATGAGGAAGACACTGTGGTGCCCGCCAAAGAAACAAAAAGCTTAGTTAGTAGTGGAGTAAAAAAAACCCAAACCCAAATTGGTTTTTTTTGTTGGGTTGGCCTTGTACATTGACAAATACTAAAAACTGTTTTTTTGACTTTCTATAATGTGGTGAGATTCTCCGATGGAGTCTTTGGAGAGTATTTAGAGTGATATAAAACGAGGTTCCAAGTATTTTTGGTCATACCTTTTTCTTCTCTTTTCCCCTTCCGGACAGTCCTCAGAGGATTTCGCCTATAGTCACTTATTCACTACAGCTTACACTACACTAGCAGCTCCAGTTTGATGC